>OW026521.1:61518941-61736441 GCA_932274085.1 Protocalliphora azurea | reverse complement strand
TATTCTGAACTAATCAACCGGTTTTCTTAAAATTTGGCACACAGACACTGTAACATATGAAAGGAATTTAAAGATATACATTTTTTGAAAATTCCAACATTTAAGGCATAAAATACAAAAACAAAACGGGTGAAAGCTCCATCTACCCATGTCTTCTTAATTAATTATCCGATGATGGTTTCAAGGCTTGAAGGAACTAAAGGCTGCAAATTTTAACATTTAGGACGTAAAATAAAGCAAAAAGTGTGAAAGCACGCCCACCCATCCCCACATACTTACTATACATTCGATATTCTTTAATTAAAAACCAAAATATTTACTAGAAATAAGTTATATGGCAAAACTACGTTTGCCGTTTAAAAAAAATAGATTAAAAACCCTTCAAATTTGGGTTTTGAGTTTTTCTTTTTATTTTGAGAAAAAATTTTAATGTTTGGATTGAAATAAAATTTATACAAATAAAAATATGATATTGACACTTTTATATAATAAAATAAAATAGACTTGTTTTTAAATTAGAAAATTTAAAGACTCCCACTTTTATTTACCAAAATAGCAAACTGTTTAAGTTTAAAAATTTAATTTAAATATTTACATCTTCTTAACGCCCTCGTTAAGACCTTCCAAAACATGCTTGCATGTGCTATTTGTCTCTTAAAGTTTTCAAGTTATTTGCATTTGAAATTTCAAGTATCTCAATTTTGCCAAATCTTGATCCATTTTTTTTAATATAGAGCCCAATATTTTTATCCGATTTTCTAAAGCTTCTTCCTAATTTTTTGTGTTTTTTAGCTGAAAAAGTGTATTCACTCTTTCCTCTCTAAAATAAAATTTTCTTAAAGAATATACAATATATTTATACTTTTTCGAAAGATATCTTCACAGAGACGACTCTAAAAGTAGAAGCAAACCCAAACACATAATAGGACTAAGGACAGACCGGCATTTGAGGTATTTTGTATCAAAATTTTGATTTTAGCCTATGTTTTCTAAAATAATATATATATATATATATATATGATTTGTATGTTTCGTACTTTCACGTCTAAACACCTGAACCGATTTGCACGAAATTTGACAGAGATTGTCCCAGTCCACGCCCACATTTTACGCATACTTTTGAAAAATCTATTTTTTCTATTTTGCATGTTATTAATGAAGCTATTTACATGAAATTTAACGCATAGATGACATTGAAGAATATGCTTGATCTCGATGGCTGAACTGATTTACTTAAAATTTTCACAGCACCATGTATGTGCCTGAGTTCAAATATGATATTTTATTTTTCACTCAGAGCAGTGATTGTTGTCAAAACATATATGCCAAGGACTTTAAATAATTAGAAAATACTGCTTTTGATAGCGAAAAATAAACATTTTAAATAGTGTAAAAATTTTCATTTATAATGGAAATTATTTCACAAATTAAGAATCATTTTCAATTCACAAAACAGAATGAGTAGTAGAGAAGTGGGAAGGCAATAGTTGTTTTTGGTTTTAATGAGGAGTAAGAGCTAAAGAGCAAATTGTTTGTATGAAACTGAAAACCAATGAATTTTGTTTTTAATTTTTTCTTGTATATGCATTAATAGGAGGAAAAATTGTTTTGCATTTTATGAAATTGAAAACCAGTGTATTTATTTTGAATAATAATATGTATGTATGTTAAAAGTACATGCAAAGAATTTAACAGGGAGACAATTTTGTATTTTTTTGCACTTTTAATTGTGATGAAATTGAAAATTGATGACTTGTATAAATAGCGTTTGAATAATTTTGGTTTATTCATTCAGGTGGAAAATAAACTTGAGAATTGTTTTGTTTATATGGAAAAAATAACCTTGTGTAAGGTTTATGATATTAGTGAAGATATATTTTATATTGTTGAGTATGGTCATGATTAATTTTGAATATTCTAATAACAAATTAAGAGGGAGTATTTTTTATTCACATTAAACATTTTTTCATATCTAGAATACTTTTAAAATTAGCATATTTCTCAATATTTATGTATTTATAATGTTTTCTCAATTAGAAATATTAAGAGATATACCCAAATTACTCTTTCCTTGGAGATAAATTAGATTAGATAAAAATATAAATGTCTGAAGTAAGATTATTTTAATCAGTTAATAAACTTTTTAAAAGGCGGAACAAAAAATGGAATCGAATAGAATTACAAATGCTGATATTGTTGCAGCTTTCAATAAATTAAAAACAAGACCATATCTAGCAGCAAAGGATTTACTACCATCAATGCCATATAAGGTATTAAGTATGTTCCGCCATAAGAATAAATATGGAAATGTAGTGTTAGTAGAGCTTGAATAGGGAATGTTATATCTTCCCAAACAATATAATAATTTGGAAGATAAAGTAATAGATGGAGTTAATAATGAACAATTTACTTTAAGGAGGAAGTCAGATAATGGTTTATATATTTTGGAATTGGAAGAGGTAGTCAGTGAAAACTTCGCTGGAGAAGACGAAGTGAGAGAGTTTTTCATCCCAAATTCTCAACCATATTTCAGTTGGGAAAATAGTAAAATTCCAAGAAATTCTTAATAAAGAAGATTAGTTAATTAGTATATAAGTATTATTGTTTTTAAAAACTAATTAATTGTAAAAGGAAAGCTTTATAATAAAGATGTCACATATAAAAATTCAAAAATTTCTTCAAGATTTTAATAGTTTAATTTTTGTTGAACATCGGGAAACTGTGGAAGAGGATTTGGCACTTATTAATAAAACTGGGAATTATAATGAAGAACCTATATCATCTAAATATTGATTACACTTCAAAAATTGTTCGTGTTCGGATGATAAAGTAAACGTTGGTCCTGATACTTGTAATTGTAGAAAGCATAAACAACTTATAAGCAAAATAGAGGAATTTATGAAAAGATATTATTTATTATCTAAACTAAATAGGGAAAATATTTTTAATTTCAAATATGTTAATTTTAAAGTAAAAAAAAAGAAAAAAATAAAATAATACAACATTAAACAAATTTTTTTTCTTTATAATAACTTCTTGCAATTTTGAACTTGATAATGGTCTTGTGAATTTTGAATTTTAAAAATTATTTTAGTAAATAATTGACTATTTGTTAAGAACAACATATTCAGAATAATGGATACGTCCAACAACACTAAAATTGGTTCAAATTATACTTCAAACAAATTGAAATTCAAGAAATCTTAATACTGCCGCCTATAGACATTCCAATATTCCTCGCATTGCATGGTGGTTGTGATAAAATTCTCCTGGAAGTTTTACTAAATGTGGAAAAAGAACTTGGAATAAAAACAAAATAATATATATTTTCTTATTTATTTACTTTTTTTATTTTCTATAAAAACAAATAAAAGTATTTAAATAAACCTAAAACTAACATATCATTTTCATGTAAATTAAAATAATAAAAAATATTTAAAATTTCATTAAAAGTTAAATTTTTACATCTTAAATAAATAAAAATCTAACAATAAACAGCACAAAACATTGATGATTCACTTTGAATTCGCATTTTATTGTAGACAAATGTTTTAGAATTTCGGTTTAGAAATGAAATAAATGGTTTTATTGGAGGTTGAACTGCAGAGCAAAAAAATTCTGCTGGTTTATTTTCAGGGAAATAAATAGCGACCCAATGCTGTCCAGGCTTATAAGATGAATCAGTGTTGGCTATGTAAAATGATGGTTTTGTAACAGGTGTCTTGGGTAATTTATTGCTCGCAAAAACTCCTTTAAATTTATATTTTGTATAATTATTTGAATTTAAAGTATTTATAATATTTATTGAGTTCATAGCGTTTGAATTATAGTGCGAGACTTATCAATTTCTATTATAATGTCAAATTCACAATATACTAAGCAGGTAATTGCCTCCGTAATTGATTTCCCAAAATGTCCTTATATACGAATAGTTCCTTGATTTATTAAATTTCCACAATTAGAATTATTATTGTTATCTGGTGTTAAATCAAAAGCTAGTAAAAAAATCCGCTATCAAAAAGTTCCTTTGTAATTTGATGACCTTTATCAAAATGATGGATTCCGGTACCTTCAAATAGGGTTTGATAACCACAAATGCTTAATATTCCTCAATTGTTGTAGTTAAATTCTATTGGTTGTGCTGGAAATTGCACTCCATTAACAACCAAATTAAATCTTTGTAAATTAAAATCTTGAAAGTTGAATGGATTTTCTTTTCTATCTCCAGTATAAGTTTTGTTAGACACAATTCAAAAAACTAAGAAATTTGGTAATTGTTCCAGTATAACATTAGAGATAATGAATGGTTTCCTGGATGTATAGTGAAGCTCTTAATTTCTACTCTCTCATATGGGTAACTTGCTTTGTAATACATTATGATGTGCCATTAATATACTACTATTGATAGTAAGATGATTTGTATATAAATTAGCTTCATGTATTCTTAGATGAGATTCATTTTTATCTCCACTTCCTAAAATATAAAAATCTGGTTTTTCCAAATTTAATGTAACCTTAAGATCCACATTATTAAGCAAGTACTTTTGTTGATTAAATACATCTACATGAAGTTTTCCGAAAAGCTCCACCTTTTTTCCATCCTTAAATAATTTTTGCTTTTATCTAAACCGGGATTTTCTTTATCAATTAATGAATTAATTTTATTCATATCAGTAGCCCAACGACACGATTCAAGATGGGTAGATCTAGCATCATTTCCATAATTGAGCAATGTTTCCATATATGTTCTATAGTGATAGTTGTTGTCAGGTTGAGATACACTTTTATTGTTAAAATGAACTGTACAATTCCTAAATAAGGAATGCAAGAAGTTATTAACAACGCCTCCAGTTCCTTTGAATTCAAGCACTAGTCTGAGATAAATACTATTAAGATCTCTGTATGTTTCACCATTCCCCAATGATACAAATTCAATTATACTAGAGTTGTCCAATGAAGCAATTGGATTATAACATATTTCTTCTGTTTTAATAACACTAGTTTGAGTTGGGGGAAATTCAAATAAATCCAATTCACTTTTCATACGTTCTATAAATCCCGACATTTTAAATGTCCAAAAATATTGTTGAAGTTCTTTCCTCTACAACGTTTGGATTTATTATGCGGTTTTTGTTTTAAGCGTTTAAGTTTTATATGCTTCCCATTACCTTTATGCATTGTTTTTATTTTTTTAATAGCAGCTTCTTTAATATTATTCACAATTCTTCTCCCTTGATTAAATAGAATTTCTTTCACAGGTTTTCTTACGATTTCCTCCAAAATTTCATTTCCAATATCTAATGACTTATTTTTTAAATAATTTAATCCTGTTCTCAAGAATGGTTTCAGGTGTGAAAACAAAGATGAAAACAGTGATCCAATACCACGTCCATATTGCACAAACCTTGTTGTATTTTGAACATTATTTCCAGACTGATTATTATAATAATTTGTATACATCACATCCATGGTTACTACAAAAATGATTTAAAATTTTACTAAACATTTATTTTATATATTTTTTAAAGTGTAGAGTACAATAAACTGGTATGAATTCATTCAAACTTATTATTCCTCCTTCATCATTTCGAATCATTGTAGATATATTATCAATGTTATAAGATCCAATACGAAAATCTTCAATTCTTTTAAAATGAATATAATTTTTCAATGTGGATATTGAAAATATTTTTAAACATTTAGTTTTTTTATTACCTACATGTCGTGGTTTAATTATATCAGTGTAAATAAATACAATTTCATTTATATCTGGTGAAAAAAACTTTAGTAAAATAATTTGTCATATTATCTGAAAATTTGGTTAAAGATTTGTACAGAATGTGGTTTGTTGATGTTAAAATGGAATCCTTTTCATCGTTTTCTAATTCATCTCTACTAGTATAAGAATCAAATTCATTTTCTTTCTTTTCTGTTGCTAAATTTGTTTGTGAGGTATCATTCTTTAACTTATTTAAAGGATCTGATTTTTTATCACTTAAATCTTTGTTTTTTCTGTGGATACATTATTTTTTGGAGTATCATTTAATTTATTCAAAAGTTTTGTTTTATTATTCAGACTGGGGTTTGTTATCATAAAATCATTAGAGCTTTCTAAGGGTTCGTGAAATTTTAACTTAATGTCTTCATATTCATTATTTGCACTATGCTTTGATATTTTTGTTTTTCCATGTACTATAGCTTGTGTGTCGACATTTGAAATTGTATTTCGTTTTCAACGTTTAACAATACTTTCATTGTTTCTTTCCAGTAACGAAAATTAAATATCTGATAATCCAACTACCCAGTGATCATCCAAATGTAGAGATTGTGTTAACAAATTAGTGAAAGTGTTTGGAGTATTTTTATAAATATCCATTGAATTATTACTTAATAAAGTAACATAAAGATTTTCTTCTTGTATACTTGAAGCCATCCTTAAAAAGAATGATTAATATAGTATGTTGTTTGTTGTACATATATTATTTACTAGCATCGTTCTGATGAATCCAAGAATTATATTCTTTTCCGAAACCAAGCCATTTTACCAATAGTTTTTCTCCTTTTCGCTTTAAAATTTTTCCTATAAAAAATTTTTTTTTTGGAGCTTTTGTTTTTAACAATTCTTCTTCATAAAATCCACCTTTAATTATATTTCCATTGAAATCTACAAGTTGATAGGTTATAGGATTGGTTATGTAAATTTTGTTTATCTTACTGACTGTTTTTATAAGACGAGTCGTTTTTGCGCTCGTGTTATAAAAACAGTCAGTAAAAACCTCTGTAGACTACTGTACTAAATAATTTATTTTATATTTTCCTCCTTTGAAAACCTGTTCATTTTTATTATTAACTAAATTGGGTGTTGTTTTTATAGAAAGATGATATGAAGAATTATATTCTTTCAATAATTTATTTAATATATCTATCCATTTATTATTTCCCTGCATACTAAATTGTTTCCACATTTTATTTTTTAAAACGTTAAAATATTGATGCCTTCATACTTGAAAAAGTGTGGTAGTGGTTAATTTTATATTCTTTCATAAGAGTGTTAAAGTAGATATTATAAAATTATTTTCCTTGATCAAAATGGATATTTTTGGGATATTTTCCTTTGTTTAATTTTATAATTGGTTTTAATGCTTTCGCAATTTCTGTTCCTGTTTGAGTTTTTAATGGTAATGCGTATGCATACTTTAAAAATACATCAAATACAGTAAGCATATATTTAAAACCTTTATTAAATTTTGCATACGGTATCAGTTCCACTAAGTCAATCTGCCATGTATCTAAAATACTCTTTTGAATAAATCTTCTGCGATGAAAGCTCTTTTTCGCTTGACGATGTAGTTCATCAACAATAATTCTTTTACTCATATTTATAGAATGTTATTGCTTCACTTAATTTAAATGTCGTGTACTAAAGTGTAAACATGTTTCAACAGTTTATATATCCATACATTATGATGATTTATGATCAACATTTAATATCTAAAAACATATATCGTATTATTTGGTGTTTTGCAGAAAAAAATCTCTTCCGATAATTAACAATATAGAGTTTATACAAGGTATTCCAGAGGATTTTGCTACAGCAGAAAATAATATTGAATGATTTAATGCTAGAATCATCTAATAAAAAAGTGTGTGAACTTTTTACTCATCATAGAAATTTAGCTGTGATTTTAGTAACATAAAACATTTTTCATAAAGGTGCTTATTCCAGAGATATTTCTTTAAACTCTAAATATATAATTATGTTTAAAAATCCTAGGGATAAGTTACAATTTCAATATTTAGCTCGCCAAGTATACACAGAAAACTCAAAAGCTCTGGTTGATGTATATAATAACTGTACGCAACAGGCTCATGGTTATTTATTAATTGATCTCACTCAACAAATACACAACGCATTAAGATTTAGAACGAATATTTTCAATAAAAGTCACTGTTTAATATTTGCAAATATAAACAATGACCCCTAAAACTGTTCTTTACGTTCTTAAGAAAGCAGATCATAAACTACGAAATGCAATACTGAAACATGTTGATGATGTTGTTATTAAAACAAAAAATGAAATACTATTAAATATAATTAATGAGAACCATAAAATCAATAAAGCAGTTTTTGACAAAATAAAACCATATAAAAATACAATTAGAAAAGTTTGTTCACCAGAAACCTCAATGAAACAAAAGAGAAAACATCTAATTCAAAAAGGAGGATTTCTACCAATTATTATTTCATCCGTTTTAAGTGGAGTTATTGGAGAATTTTTAGAAAATGTCAAATAATTTATCCAAATTAATAGTTCTTAATCCATCAACTTACGATAAATTTAAAATTAAATATTCTGATTCTAATTTTCTACATCGAAAACTAATACCAATATATGGTTCACACACACTAAACGATATTAATAAATGGTATTATATTAAACAAGAATTAATTGGAAACCAAATATCATCTTCTCATCAAACTAAAAGTTCTAAATTGAGTAACCTACGTGATAATGAAACACAAACTAGGAAAATATATAAGAAACATATTGAAACTCAAACAATGCAACCAGAGTCAAGTAGTATAGGAACACAATCTAATATAAATTTACCTGAGGAATTTATATTAATGAAAATTATAATGAAATTGATATGGATACAACAGTACAAAAACTTAATTCTACTTCTGCCTCTTAAGCAGCTAAACGACTTAAACATTTTTCAAATAATAGAACACCAAAAATAAGAATATTGACAAAGGATGAAAATCACAAAAATTTGAAGCAATCAACTTTACCATACCAATATTCTCCTCAACTAACTAGAAATCGTAAAAAGTTAGATTACGAAATAGAAAATGTACACTGGAAAAATATTTAAAAATAAAACACATTTATTATATAATACAAGACATATATTTATTATTGTTTCATTGTGATAACATAAATATCAATGTAATTTTCATTAAAAAATATATTTTAATAATCTCTTAGAAGTTAACTCTATTCAATAGAAATATATACATTAGAAGTTCTACTTATGTAAACTTTAAATAAAATTAAAAAATATGAAAGTATTTAAATTATTAAATTTACAACTTAAACATCTCCATTCATTAAATATTCTTTTAAAAATTCTATGTACTCACTATTAATATTCAAGAAAATATCGTCATCTATCTCTGTAAAATAGTTATCAAAGTCACTTTGAAGTCTAAAAGACAACTTTATGTAATTTCTGTGTATACAACTGATGAAACATCGATTTAAATGTATGCATTGTATCAGAAATTATTTTTCTTTCAAATAATGATCTTTTGTAGTCTATTATTGATAAATTTTGTATACATGGTTTTTTAACTCCTTTAGACTTCTTTACTTCCTCCATGTCAACTGTTGTGAAGGAATACATTTTGATCGAAGTCCCACAGATTCTTTCATAATTTTCCCGCAATTCTCGTCTTTCATCATGCCTAGAACATTCTTATTTAATATTGGGAGTTGAAATATGTTATTGGGATGATACTCTGATGTATCAAACCTTAAGGCGATATCCTCACGAATAACATTACAAAAATCATCTGTTTTTATAGTGTATATGAATGAGTCTGTATCCATATAATTCGATGATAAATTCGACAGAAATTTTGGTCTGAAAATTGAGTTATACTCAAAAAATTAGGCTTTGAAATTAATGCTCTAGCTCCTAAATGAGTACGCCTTCCTATTTCCCAATCTGTAACAATTTTTATATCTTTGCGTTTATGAACATTTGGATTTACCAACAAGTTTATTTTCTGGGCAAAAGGGTAAATCATTATGAAATTCATGTAAATAGTGTGGATATTCTAAATCTACCTCCAAAAAATATCCAATATCAGATGTGTTACATCAATAACTTCTAAAGCCGCATCATCATAAATTCACTTGAGATATTCTGATATGGCCCAACCATACAAATTATTAGCATCTAGATACGTTAAATATTCTGAAGGCTTACTACTATCAAAGTCTTCAAAATATTTATTATTTGCTCTAGAATATCTCTTTGAACATTGAACTAGTCCTCTTGTACCGTCTTGTATTGACGACCTTTGCAAATAATAGTCCAGAAGATAAAGCCATTTATTGTTATTTAAATATGTGATAACTTTTATGTTTCTTTCCACTCAAATTTTAAAATTTTGAATGGCTGATGTAAACGAATATCATAAATTTTTGTGTACTTCGCCTTAATACCAAGAGCCAATTTAATAATTTGTTCATACATCTAAAAAATAAAAATAAGAAATTTATATGTATATGAAAACTTAAATGCATTTTCCAATAGTGATAGCTTACCTATACTTTGAAGTAATCTTCAGATCAATGAAAACAAATATGATGTGATTCCTCTTTTATACAAATTTAAAAAATACTCCTTTATATTTAAATAAGTAAATTGAATACTTTGAGTATTTCTCTTTACTATTTCAAATAGAGGAAAATATTAATTTAGCTTTCATATAGAAATATTGAGTTATATACTAATTATGTAAATAAAATATACTCCTTCTTAATTTGTTATTAGAATATTCAAAATTAATCATGACCATACTCAACAAAATAAAATATATCTTCATTAATGTCAAAAGGTTATTTTTTCCATATAAACAAAACAATTCTCAAGTTTATTTTCCACCTTACAAAAACAAAAATAACCATATAAAAATATGTAGATGAATAAACCAAAAATACTCAAACGCTATTTATACAAGTCATCAGTTTTTAATTTCATCACAATTAAAAGTGCAGAAAAATAAAAAATTGTCTCCCTATTAAATTGTTTATATGTACTTTTAACATAATTAAATACATACATATTATTATTCAAAATAAATACATTGGTTTTCAATTTCATAATATGCAAAACAATTTTTCCTCCTATTATGCATATACAAGAAAAAATTACAAAAACAAATTCATTGGCTTTCAATTTCATACAAACAATTTGCTCTTTAAAATTGCTCTTACTCCTCATTAAAAACAACTATTGCTTTCCTATTTCCCTACTACTAGAATGAATTCTTACTAAATTTCAAAATGAAACAATTCCTATTACACTTTTACATTTATAACTTTGAATATATATACACGTAAAATCAGAGTAAATAAATATATAAAAATAAGAAAAGCAAAGATGATTTTTTTAATAAAAAACATGAGCAAAACATTTTACTACATTTTAATTTAATCGTTGACAAACCGCTTTGTTTTATTTGTAAAAAATATTTTGCCATCGTTTGATTTTTTGTACGGTTGACAGTTTTTGTTTGGGTAAATATCCGTCTTAACAATCCCGTTGAATAGATGGAAGGATATCCTTAAATCTACTTAAAAAGTAAATCTTATAAAAATCATTAAAAACAGTTGAACTTAAATGTTAAAAGTTGATTAGTTTCGGTTTCGGCCTGAGAAATCTGGTCTCTAAGAATTTCCTAAGTATATAATCATAATAAAATTGAATGAACTCTTCTATAGAATTAAGCAAATGGTTACAAAATAATGTAAAGGTATTAAAAGGACTCTATAAACTTCTGCTTCTTTAAGTAATTACATAATATCTCAAATATCTTAACTGCAGGACTTATTATTTTTTTTTTTATTTTTTTGTTATTTCATTAACAGTTAAAAATCACAAGTCGAAAATATTCAAAGAAAGGAGGGTAAGCATTCAAATTCTAATAAATAGACATATAATTAAGAAAAAAAATCCTAATACAGTTGTCAAAAACCTTATTCATGCAACAATAAAATATGAATATGTACATTGAGTTTTAAAAAAAGAGTAATTTTTTTGGCAAATTTGGTTTGATATTCCTCTCAGATAACCTTCTAGTTAACATTGCACAGTGGGGCAGAATCGAAATTTTTTGGAAATAAATCTGTAACTTCTGATCGTCTGGTTGGATTTTCATGAAATTTGGTACAGGCATAGCGGAGGAGCGTAAAATGTTAAGTTCGAAAGGGGGTCACAACAAACCCCTCAGGGTCGGCGCTAAGGCGGGTCAAAGTTAGATACCTCTGACATAAAAAATTTTTAATCGCTTGCCAAATTTTTGTTTCCCATCCGATTTCAAATATTTTTATATATTGTTGTAGGCCCTGATAAGACCCATAAAAAACATGCTTACATGTCCCATTTATCTCTTATAGTTTTAAGTTATTTGCGTTTGAATTTTTAAGTACCATAATTTTGTGTTCTTGGTCCAGTTTTTTTATATATATCCTAGTATTTCCGGCCGATTTTATTAGTTTTTTTCCTACCTAGTTAAAGAACAAAATTATCTATTAAATAAAAAAAATTGAAGTCGATATCTTTACCGAGTCCAAAAATAAACGATTTTGAATTTGAAAATTGCAAAAAAGACGACTTTTTGTGTTTTTTTTAGCCGAAAAAGTATCTACACTCTTTTTTATCTAAAATAAAATTTTCTTTAGCAACATATAATAATTTTACACTTTTCTGAAAGGCAACTTCACAGAGATGACATTAAGATAAAAAACAAGCCCAATAACTTAATTGGTCATGGTACACACCCTCCCGAATTCGACCCATTTTATATGAAAGTTTTGACTTTAGACCATTTTTTCTCAAATCCCAAAGCACGAATCGACCAGCGGAATATATTTTAAGAATCCTCAATATGTTGTTAAAAGTTTTAAATCAAAATCTACGGGCCTTCGGAAAAATGTGGATTCTATAACCATAAATGTAAAAAATCCCATTTTTGGGAATTTTGATTAGTTTTTTTGGGAATTCAGGAAAACCCTACCCCTGATTGAAATTTGGTTAACACGCTTTTATTTACATTAATAAGATCCACTTCCTGCAAATTTCATTAAGATATCTTTATAAACAAATATGTTATTACAATTAAAAAATTTGTCTTTTCTCCAAAAACCCCAAATTGGGCCTTTTGTTTGGTTTATTTCTAAATAGCGAAAGAAATTTTAAAAATATGTATTCCAAATTAAGCTTACCCTTTAGCATATATAATTTCCGATCTTTTGCAAAAAGATTCAAGTCAATATCATGCCTCATTTCAGAAATATGCGCCTTTAAACTTTTATATTTCTAATTTATTGTATATATGACTATATTTTTACAAACTTGCAACTTTTGCCTTTAGCTTTGCGTAAATAATTACTGAGAAAATTATGAATATTTCTGTATACTTTTAATAATATCTATACACAAAATATTTTTATAAAAATAATTAATAAAAATTTTTTATTTTTAATAGCGTTGCCACATTTCCCAAATTTAAGTAAATCTTTATTCTTTTCTAAGCATTCATATATTTCTATTAATGAATTTAAAATAACAAAACAAACAAAAAATTTCTATTTTAACTTAAGCAATATTATTATTTTTGGTATTTATCAACTTCCTTAATAAATATTCTATTTCTAATACGATTTTTTATTTCTTATTTACATTAAATTTATGTAGACAATTTTTCTAATATTTTAAACTTATACTACTTATTTTCTATAATATAATCTGTTGTATCTGTATACATATCTAAAAGATAATAAAGGTCCTTCAAGTCTTCAGTATTTTGAGTTGATAAAGGCTCATAATAAATCCAACGTTTTCTCATTGATGATAGTACAGGGTCTGATGATAACAATAGGCTATTAAAAATATCCTCGTTTTGTGACGTTCTGGAGCATTTCCTAGAGCTGAATAATTGAACGTGCTTAAAATCTCTGTTTCTTGCTTCTTGAGCCTCTTCTGTAAGCTTTCCAAGTGGAAGAATATTTCGTTCAATTATAAATTCGCCATGGCACAATACTTTATGTACTATTGGTGTCATTTCTTTCCATGTATATAGAGAAACAAATAGTTTAGATATTTCTGTTGCATATTCTCCAAATCGAGTAGAGTTAAATTTGTGCTTACAATTAATTGCCATTAATAGTATGTTAGTCCTTTGAAAGAGGTTATAAATCATCTATTTCATCTTTAATATATTCCACTAAATCCTTTGCTGTTGTATTCGACTCCCGTGTGTAATCGAACTAAATAGGTCTGCAAAACTATTTTGATCCTAGAGTGGTGTTAAGCCATATATCTTCAAATGAGTTTTTACACTTTGATGAAGATTGCTTTAAGGAATAAGATCGCATTCTTAATGGCACCAAAGATGCTATAAATACGCTTTTACAATCCGCTATTTTCTTACTTCCACTAGCATGCTTGTATTCAGGAAGGATTGATAGTCCGTCACATCCTCAATCACAAATTAATACAACGTCGCTGTTATTTACTTTTTCCAACTGATCTGCAGAAAAATCTGCAACTATCCTGGTAGCTGTATTCTGAAGCAAAGAAGATAGCTCTACCATGCTTCCTTTTCGGTAACCGAAATAGATGGTAAAATAGTTTGCCTTTTTTTCTTGAATATCCTTGTATGATGGTAGAATTGAGTGTCCCTTTTCAAGCAGAGCTTTTCTTAAAATTTGATATTTGTTTCGGCTGAGGTCCAGTTCAAGCATTAAAGCAATTGCTTCTTTCTGTGTAAAATTGGATTGTGATGTTGGAGTAGGTACACATTCGGCAATCCGTTTAAGACGTTTTGGTGATGCAGTTGGTAGTATTTCAGCAATATTAATTGCACTCTTCGGTTGCTTCTCCTTTTTTAACATTTCTTTGAATGTATCAGAAACTTCTTCATTCGAAATTATAGAAAGCTTATGGGTCTTTTCTTTTTAGACCTTGTACTTAAATCATCATATGTCTTGCAGGGTGCTCCAGTTGATATTGTGCACGCCGATATTTCTATATCAGTATCCATCCAATCGGAATGTTTAATTTTTAATCTGTTAGTACGCTGATTCAAGGACTTCATTTTTACGTCATACGACTTTAAAAAGCTCTCCATCTGAGATTTACCAATGACGTCGGCTTTTGCATGATATGTAGTTTTTATGGATTCCACTATAGCTTCTAAACGATTAAGATCATTTTTAAATAAACTCCACAGAACACAACACAATTGTTCATGTTTCAATGTAATCACCATGGTAATCAACTTCGTTATGATGTTGATAAGGATTAGCTGCGCATTTATATATATCTATTAGATATATCGCACAGGTATATATATATTTACAGGTATTCTGTGAATTTTCATTAGGTAAAATATCTGAAAGAGTCAATTTGGAAGAGTACGTATACCGAATTCATTGATATTATATGTTGCTGTTAGGTATCACCGGAAAGGATATTACCTGTGCATTGTCACTAGCTCATAAAAATATAGATTTTGAACCATCAGTAAGAGATAAATGCTGCAGCTAGGTATCACCGGAAAGGATACCTGTACATTGCCGCTAGATCATAAATATATAAATTTTTAACCATCACCAATAGATAAATACATTTGTTAAATTTAGGTAAACACCATAAATGCAAACTAATAAAATACTTATTAAGTTAAAATAGACATTTTGTGTTTGTTTTGTTATTTTAAATTCATTAATAGAAATATATGAATGCTTAGAAAAGGATAAAGATTTACTTAAATTTGGGAAATGTGGCAACCTTATAAAAAATAAAAAATATTTATTAATTATTTTTATAAAAATATTTTGTGTATAGATATTATTGAAAGTGTATTCATAATTTTCTAAGTAATTATTCACGCAAAGCTAAAGGCAAAAGTTGCAAGTTTGTAAAAATATAGTCATATATAAAATAAATTGGAAATATAAAAGTTTAAAGGCGCATATTTCTGAAATGAGGCATGATTGACTTGACACTTTTCGCAAAAGATCGGATATTATATATGCTAAAGGATAAGCTTAATTTAGAATACATATTTTTAAAATTTCTTTCGCTATTTAGAAATAAACCAAACAAAAGGCCCAATTTGGGGTTTTTGGAGAAAATACAAATTTTTTAATTGTAAGAACATATTTGTTTATAAAGATATATTAATGAATTTTGTAGGAAATGTGGATCTTATTAATATAAATAAAAGCGCGTTAACCAAATTTCAATAAGGGGTAGGATTTTCCTGAATTCCCAAAAAAACTAATGAAAATTCCCAAAAATGGGATTTTTTACATTTTTGGCTATAGAACCCACATTTTTCCGAAGTCCCGTAGATTTTGATTTAAAACTTTTAACAACATATTGAAGATTCTTAAAATATATTCCGCTTGTCGATTCGTGCTTTGGGATTTGAGAAAATATGGTCTAAAATCAAAACTTTCACATAAAATGGGTCGAATTCGAGAGGGTGTGTACCATGACCAATTGAGTTATTGGAATTGTTTTTTATCTCAAAGTCATTTCTGTGAAGTTATCTTTCAGAAAAGTGCAAAATTATTATATGTTGCTAAAGAAAATTTTATTTTAGATAAAAAAGATACTTTTTCGGCTAAAAAAAAACACAAAAAGTCACCTTTTTTGCAATTTTTATATTCAAAATCGTTTATTTTTGGGTCGATAAAGATATCAACTTGAAATTTTTTTATTCAATATATAATTTTATTCTTCAACTAGTTAAGAACGAAACTAATAAAACTATAACAGATAAATAGGACATGTAAGCATGCCTTTTACAGGTCTTGTCAGGGCCTACAACAATATATAAAATATTTGAAATCGGACGAGAAACAAAAATTTGGCAAGCGATTAAAAATTTTTAATGTCAGAGGTACCTAACTTTGAGCCCCCTTAGCTCCACCCCTGAGGGGTTTGTTGTGCCCCCTTCCAAACTTAACATTGTACTCTCCTCTGCTACGCCTATACCAAAATTTATGAAAATCCAACCAGCCGATCAGAAGTTACAGATTTATTTCCAAACAAATTTCGATTCTGCCCCACTGTGCACTGTAACATGTGAAAGGAACTTAACGATATACATTTTTCGGAAATTCCAACATTTAGGGCGTAAAATAGAGCAAAACTGTTAAAAGCTCCCTCTACCCATGTCTTTTTAATTAATTATCCGATGATAGTTTCAAGTCTTGAATGAATTTAAGGCTATAAATTTTAACATCCCCATCCCCACATACTTACAATACATTCGTTATTTTTTAATTAAGAACCAAAATATTCACTAGAAATAAGTTATATGGCAAAACAACGTTTGCCGGGATAGCTAGTAATTAACAAAAATATATTAAAAACCCTTCAAATTTGGGTTTTAAGTTTTTTTTGTTTTTATTTTTTTGGACATTTTTATATAATAAAATAAACTTGTTTTTAAATCAAGAAATTTAAAAACTCCCACATTTATTTACCGAAATACCAAATTGTTTAAGTTTAAAAATTTTGAACAACCAAATCATAAATGCATTTTTAGTGATTTTTTTCGTGACCAACTTTAGAGATCCATCCACTACCCCTGACTCGGTAATATCTGTGCTGCAAATTATCTCGAAAACACTTCAGTTCTGGCCATGTCAAATTTTATTCAGATATCTTTAACCGTTCAAAAGCAGAATTATTTCGATAAAAAAGCGTTTTTTGGGGTTTCAATAACAGCTATCTGCATGCACTTTTAATAGTCAGTTAAAATCATTGCAATATGCGATAAACCTTTTTTCGTCATAGATACTTTGGTGGATTCTTTTTAATAGAGCAATCTTGTTTTTCTTTATTATGTTGTATGTGCTATTTTTGTTTTTTTTTTTACTTTCACTAGGACATTCTTTTCACTCGACTTTTTCATTATTCGATTAATGAAATAACTCGAAAATGCTGTTTTTAAATTCATCGAACAAACCACAGTGGGACAGAATCAAATTTTTTGGAAACAAATCTGTAACATGTACAGGATCGGGTTCAAAATAAGGTACCTCTGACATAGAAAATTTTTAACCGCCTGTCAAATTTTTATCCGATTTCAAATATTTACATCTTCTTAAAGCCCTCGATAAGACCTTCAAAATATGCTTGCGTGTGCTGTTTGTGTCTTAAAGTTTTCAAGTTATTTGCATTTGAAATTTCAAGTATCTCAATTTTGTCTAATCTTGGTCCATTTTTTTAATATATAGCCCAATATTTGTATCCGATTTCCTAAAATTTTTTCAAAATTTTTGGTGTTTTTTAGCTGAAAAAGTGTATACATTCTTTCCTCTCTAAAATAAAATTTTCCTTAAGAATATACAATATTATTATACTCTTTTTAAAGGTATCTTCACAGAGACGATTCTAAAAGTAGAACCTAAGCACATAATAGGACTAAGGACAGACCCTCCGGAATTTGACCTATTTTGTATCAAAATTTTGATTTTAGCTTATGTTTTCTAAAATCCCAAAGGCTAGTTCTACAAACTAAATGCAGTTTCGGAAACTCTAACGCGATCCAAAAAGTTTGCCAAGGCCTTTTCCGAACCTTCAATAAATATGTACTTTATAGGCAAAATTCCAAAATGATAAAGTCAACAATCACCGAAAATTTCGTTTCAATATCTTAACCAACAAAGATTTTATAGAGTTAAAATATTTATAGTTTCTGCAAAAAAAAAAAAAAAAAAAATTTACAAACTATTTACTTTAATTCCAATAATTATAAAAATTATGGACTCCATTTTTTTCAAATCAACTTTCTTATCCAGCTGATACAATTTTTAATTTTATGAAAAAAGATCGACATCAATATATTTTACAAAACCTAAACTACGCTACTTTAAAGTTTAATAAGTTGCGAAAAATTTTGCTGAAGGAATATTTATGAATTCGAAAAATTCTGAATTATTTTAAACAAAGAAGTTCCGCGATTCTTAATATAAAATATATAATTGGTTTGCTACTAACTAACTAACGAGGATATTCACTCGAATAATGTTTGTTCGATTAATTGACAAATTAAAATAACATAATTGTCCGATTAAATTAAAATCAATAAATTCTATTAAAAATGTTTTTAGGTGAATTATGCATGCCGAGTAATCGGATAATTGGAGTACAAAATATTTCAAAAATTTACTTTCTTAACTAGTTTTAAAAATCTTTTTTTTTTTTAATTTTGCGGCCTGTCACACAATGTTGAACGAAAAATTCGTTCGACAAATTGTATGGGAAACAAAAAAAAAAAAAAATTAAATTCATTTGTTGTTTTCCATATAAATTGTCGAAACGAATTTTTCGTGGAACAGCTTTTTTAAACAAATTTTGCTTGAAAACAACTGTTGTGTAGAATGTTTAAAGTCTGAAGGTGTTAATATATCACCAAGTGACACCATGATTTGAAATTGTATTAAATAATTTTTTTTTTCAGTGAAAATACCGAATAAGTATAAGGACGTTTTTCAATCACAAAAATTAAACAAAATATATAAATGTCATTTTAAAAAATTATAATGTAAAATTTAAACCATTTGTTATTTATAATTTGGAAGAGTTTGAAATTGATTTGGAAAAACTTATTGTTATTCTACGAATGATAGCGCAGTCGATAGTTATAAGTATGGAGTTGATGTACCAATAGACGCTCAGCCTGGTTTAGTGGATATAATGATGATGAATGGATGCAAATTGCGGTATGGAAGGTATTTGGGCTTAAAATTGAGTCAAGCAGTAAACTCATACTTTATATTAAGAATCGCTGAACTCTTTTATCTAAAGTAAATCCGATGTTTTTTTATTTATAAAATATGCCATCAAATTTTTTTTACTCGTTTTACGGGCAATAATATTTAAACATTAACAAGTTTAGATGAGACACATTTTAATTTTTTTAATTACAAATTATTTTTTAAAGACTATTTTAGAAAGAGAATTTAACCCTTTATTTTAAATAAAATGATTTCAATTAATGTAGACATATTTTTGATGTTTTCAAAAATTTTTATACAATTTTTATATTTTTTAACACACAGAAAGATTGACTTTTTTAACAAACATGAAAAACGAGCAAAATGTTAAGGTATAATTTATTCAAATAACTCGAGTAACGTAAAAACTTTAATTTACAAACAGCATTTTGAATTTTAAGACCAAATCCCTTATATATCACAAGTTTCATCCAATCCATCATCATCATATTCTCTGAACTAGGATGAGGCTCTATTATAATTTTTGAGTGACGTTTATTTTTGTGACTGAAAAACGACCTATAACTTCGATTACGTACACTCAAACAAATATTCGGTTCTTATTACTTAATATTTTTTTTATATAATTCCAAATTGCGGTATCACTTGTCGGGATACTAAATCCTTTATATTTGAATCGTTCTATATAAATTTTGCAACAGATGTTTTCAAGCAAGATTTAAAAAATAAAATAAAGTAAAATAAAATCGTTGAAACTAGTTAAGAGAGAACATTTTTAAAATATTTGTGTACCACAATTATTCATTAATCGGCATAATTTACTCGAATAAAGTTTTATTCTAAACTATTGATTTTAATTTAATCGAAAAATTACTTGATTTTAATTTCTCGATTAATCGAGCAAACATTATTCGAGTGAATACCATACTTTCCACCTATTGAGGACCTAATTTCAGCATTCAGAATAACTTTTTTAGCCATTTTGGATTGAAACTTATTTAACATACCATAAAAATAATTCTGTTAGTTGTTATTTGTTCAAAATTTATATCTGAAACAGTTTTTGCATAAAACATATTAAATAAATTGGATAAGATGGATACTGACTAATATTGAATATTTTTGATAGTAGAGAACATAAATTAATAATACGATTAATAAGCCACGTTTGTCCTATTTCATATCAGATCAAACCTTTTAAAAATTTAGTAAAATAATATTTTATTGTTGTCAAAATATATATGGCGAGGATTGTAAATAAAAATTGTATTTATTCAACCTTATCGTTGTCGTATTACAAACATTGTCGAAGTCGTTGTCCTTAAAAATATTTTTGGTACCATGTAAAATGTTCGATAATGAAAATTTTTGTAAAAGATTAAAAATTACAAAATGATTCATAATTGTTATGAATCATACACTGTTATGAATAACGTAATTTTTAACATTTTTTAATGCGATTTCTAAAAAAAATATACATTGTTTAAGAAAGTTATTTAAAATGTTGATTTTGGCTTTATTTTCATCTTCTGAAGATGAAAAAGAGTATACAGTACTTAAGTTAAATGTTTTGAGAAGGTGATTAAGACAAGAGTCAAACGAATTCGCAATGCCTAATTCTATGTGAGTAAATCTTTATGTGGTTAAATAATAATTATTTACATTCCGTTTTCTTAAAGGTTTGTTAGCTACTTTAGATTAAAAAAGAAGCTTTTAGATGTGTTTTGGAAAAAACGTCATCTAAAATAAAAAAAATTCTACAATGAAAACTGTTGTATCCAATATCACAAAGCTTGCAGCAACAATGGGAATACTGGCTGTGCGATCTAATCAAAAGGGTGCTGGTAGTGACTACAATGTTAGCCTTAATCAATCATCTGTTAGCAATACGTTCACCGAGTGTATTAACGTTATTTATGAATAACTTTGTCAAGTGTGAATATCTTATTCAACAGATGAAAATGATAAGTACGAGATAAAGGAATATTTCTACAATAAAACAGGGTTCCCTGATGTAATAGGCTGCATTGGTGGAACTCACATAAATATTATAGCACCAAATATGGAAGAACATTTTAAGTATTTAAATAGAAAGGCTTACTGCAGCCGTAATGCAACAGTGGTAATTTTTAAAAGTGTATTTTTTATTTATTGCTTACAGTTTTTACATTTTAGGTATGCAATCATAAGCTTAGAATTAGATAGATTTTAGCACATCATCCTGGATCGGTCCATGACTCTTTTGTGTAAAATAATAGTGACTTAAAACAACATTTAAAAGAATGTGATGCTAATGATGAAAGGAATTCTTGGTTACTAGGTAGATATTAACAATTATGTAATTCCTTACTATTAAATAATTATTTTATTAGGAGATGTCGGCTACCCTTTAGAAAAATATTTAATAACTTCATTTAGATCACCTTAGGAGGGAACACCAGAAAGTTGTTTTAACTATATACATGCAATACAAGAAATATAGTCGAACGAACAATCGGTATTCTTAAAAATCGATTTCGATGTATACTTGATGCTGGACAATTGCACTATTTTACAGAAATGAGTGGAAAAATAACTGCTATTTGTTCTGATCTTCCCAACATATGTATATATTTTAAGGCAGACATCCTGAAATCGACATAATGTCAGATATTCATGAAATAATTAACTATGACATAAGTGATGATTTTAATTCTTTGAACATACGGCCGTAATTAATGCGATCATTAAATATCTAATATTCTTATTTCAATTAATAAATCAAATTGTTTTTCATATTTATAAAACTAAATCATAGGGTAGGGTCTTCTAACTAGAAATTTAATTATAAACCAAAATATCATTTTGTATCTAGCAAACTATTTTTTGTATTTAAATTGAAAAAAAGGAGAATTCAATTGGACGACAATTTATAAATGAATAAATAAGAAAAATAACAAAAGCTCAAATAAAATAAAAATTATAAATTAAGAAAAGATTAAAACTATATATAAAACACCTTTATATTCTTGGGAACTACCGCCAATTAAACCACTTAATGTTAAATTTTAAGAATACTATTTACATCAACAGGACGAATTTCTTTTTGATTGTTTCGCTGGATTCCAATCGCTGGACGTGAATTAAAAATTGAGTTCAACTGCAATAAGTTCCTGGCTGCTTCTTCTATAGGTGTTAAACATACTGTATGTAGGAGCCTCCATATATTCAATGACTTTCATTTTTGTTGTGGGTTAATTTTTTTTTAATCTTAAATTTGTAGTCATTCCCCTGTACGTGTTGGAGGGCTCAGAATGTTAAATTTTTTCCTATTATATTTCATTCCTGCTTTACATTTATTTTGTTAATACCACTTGCTAAATTTAGATTTTGTTCTAGCAGTTCTACCATCTTCTCAAATTGTTTAGCATTGGTAATTTTATTTCTAAAATTAATTACAATGCAATTAATTCTCTTCATTGCAAGAAAAGATTTGAATTAATTATAAATGATACTTACGTTTTGTATTTAATAATATTTTTTTCTTATCATGCGTAAAAGCCTTAACCACCTTTTTGATAGATTTAGCAATGAATAACGAAGCTAATAGTACCGAAAATTGTAATAGAATTGTCAAAATAGTCTTTTTTTTCGTTTTCGACAACCATAATTCCTTTAAATGAAAATGACTATATTTCGACACAAAATTGTCACGAGAACGACACTCATAATAAGACTGATTATTTATTTGAAAAAAATTGTAAACATAAGTGATATATGTATAACTACTTTTAAATTATAGCTGAATGATATTTGTAGGTGCTACTTCTAATCAATTCCAAAATCACGAATAATTTCGAATTTAAGAAGGCATTAAGAATGAATTTGGTTCTACTATTGATTTAGAAGTCCTGAAAATGGCAACCACTTTGGACCACCTCAATATTTTATTATTGTATTGTTATTATTTTTTTAGTTTTTATTTTTTTATTATTATTTTTTTTTCTGGGTTATTACTGAATATTCCTGATATTACCACAACATTTCCATTGGTTAGTAAATATATATGGTCGGGAAGAGCATCTGTAATTATAAATAGAATAGTTTATTTTGGATGCAATTGTTTTTATATTTATTCCAAGTGAATATTCCGATTCTTTAATAACTAAGGAGATATATTACTTTTATTAATGTTATTTTGGAAAACATGATGTTTTCTTTGAATTTGTGCTATTGGAATTGTGATTAATTTTACTATATATTTTAAATACCTCAGTCAAAAGCTTAATATGGCAATGTATTAGCTCGTATATAAATTATGTCATGTAGTGAACGGTTTGATTCATTTCCATTTTTTATTAATATTTAAAGTTTTTATTTTTTATTTATAAAGTTAATATAGTAAGTGCTTTAGGAAAATATTATTTAATATTAATATTTCATATTAAATTGCTATAAATAAATTACCTTAAAGTAATTATCAAACTATTTGATCAAATCAAGTTCCAGAACAATAAATATCTAAAGAACATTAGAGAAATACAGAAATAATAAAATTGGCATCCAAACTTTATTCTTATTGACAAAACTTTTCCAATAGATTTATTTGCGATTATATGTGGCATCGAAGTTATTCGAATATACTATACTGGAAGCATTTTGTTAATCCACCTAGGAGGTGGATCATTGCAGATTATCAAATTAGCAGCTAACATCCAACTTGACTTATGAGTGAGAAATTTGTGAGTTAAGCTGTTTCTCCCACACATTGATTCTAACTCAGAAAGCATTGATATTAATGCTACTCGAAAGAAAAGCACTTTCCCAAATATTTTTGTAAAATACCACTAAAACCACATTTTATTTATATATCTATATGAAAGTACTAAGCTTTTAATTCGACGTCAACTGTATCAAAATAATTAAAATTTTACTTGATAGAATCCATAAAATATTCTCTACAATTGTCTACAAATTTTCATAAATTTAAAGAAAAAAAATTATATCCATTAATGCGATAGAAGAAATAATTCTTTTAACCCTTTGAGGACCAAGCTGTAAAAACGTTCGAAGTTTAATAAAACTATTTATTTTGAAATGAAGTTATTTAAACACAATTTTTAAGATTTTTTGAGAACAAAATTTTTATAACAAAAAAGGACCAGTCACAATTGTCCTTTTTGGGCATAGGTTAACAACGAATGGTCTATTCTTATTTTTGTGAAGTATTTTATTTCACCTATGAAAAACAATTCTAATATTCTTAAATAAAGGACTGGTGAACAAAAATATTGTATTTCGAATAAATTTGTGAAATATTTTTAAAAATATTGTAATTTAAATTAATATGTTAAGGACTTTTAAGTTTTATTGATTTGAAACTCTATGAAGGTTTTTTTTTTTTTTTTTTTTTGAAAGACGAAAATGAGATTTTCATTTGAAACATCAGGTTCTACTTCAGACTAGTTTAAATTTCGACATATTGACGGATTTGCTTCAACAGCTTTAGTCCAATGGTCATATCTGTCGTATCGAATATCATCAGGAGTTTCAATAGGCGGGCTTCTAGAAACATGATATAGAACATGATTCTATAAACATGATCTGTTCTTTCGATGGATTACAAAGGTCGCGCTCTACATCAATTCTCCAATTTCCATTATTGTTGTGAAGAATTTGTCAAAAGGTATATGACTGCCAACCGATATACATCGTTAGTCCACGACCAAAAACACTACTTGGTTAAGTCCCATCTCCTTGAAATACTTTCAAGTCTAATACTAAACCATTAGAAATTACAAAAAAAAAAAAAAAAAAAAAAAAAAAATAGTCTCACGAAGCAATACTTCGACCTTAGCGGGACTAGCGGGACATCGCCCAGTAAATGATGTTATTTATTTGTCAGTTGAGTAGTATGCAATTTCTGTAGATAATAAAATATATTGTAATATTACCAAGTCAATTATTGGTTGGTCTCTCCATAACATATTTGACGAAGATAGAACAATGGTATCAACATAATGAGTATGTGTTCTAATTTTTGTATACCCAGCCTGCAGCTCAATACATTCTGATTTATAAAATAGGTTAAGTAGGACATAGTTATAGTGCAGCGTTATATAATGTTAATGTCTGATTCATATAAAGCCACATTTACACCGAATTTAAGTAAATAACACTTTTTTCTGTATAAAATTCAACAAACTTATTAAAATATAGTAAAAAAATAAGTGTTTGGTGAATATAAGTTAATTTGATTTCCACAATACATTACTGGAATATTAGAATTATTTGTTTGCAGTTGGTGGATAAATCGATAATACTTGTCTATCGTAATCGATAGGTATCAGTAGACATGTGATCAAATTAGTACTGTAACTCATCATCATGTCTGAAGAAAAGTTAATATCCTACACATCCGTCAAATCTAATAACTCTTCACACTTCTTTTTCAATTTGTAAAACGAACTTTTTTAAAGCAAAACAAAAATCACATTTGTGAGTTTACAGGTATGTATTGCTATATGCCAAAAATTCAAAATCTTGTTATGTAACTTTTGTTTAACAATTTTGTAAAACTTCATATTTAGAATTTTGTTTTGTTTTTGCATTAAAGAATTTTATCAAAAAAAGTAACAGTTTAACTAATAATTTCAGTGAATAGTTTAAAATTAAAGCAACAAGTACAAAAAAATGTAAATTTTTAAAATGTAAGCTCATAATCGTGTATGCTGGGCCTCAAAAGGTTAAAGCTACTACTATTTTTTTTTTTTTTCTAATTTAAGAGCATCTACTTTTATTACTTCTTTCTATTTTCTAAATGAGTTATTAAATATCATATATTTTACACGGATTTCTTAATTATTTCTGCTTTCAAAGTGAGAACTCATATACAAAATTTAATCAAACGTCTTTGGGCTCATAGGTGAATATTTTAATATGTAATCAAACTTTTAAAACATAATTTATAGCAACATCTACATATACACTTATTGTTAACTTGGAGGCCTTCACTTCATCGAACATCAGAGTGGTTAGTTTAATATCAAACAAAATTATCATTAATGCGGACAGGTACCCTGCCAGCAATTAGGTGATAGTTTTATCCACTATCAGAAAAATGACTCCTTCTAGTATTCTCAAGATGTTATTTTCCTTTTATTAAACAATTTTACAAAAACAAATAACATCAATTTCGATTTTTCATTTACTTATTCTACATTTCTTACTAACTAAAATGTCGAAAAAGTCACTTAAAAGTTACCAAAAACTGTCTCCCATTAGTGTTCTCAAGATCTTATTTTCGTGATAGTAAAAAATTTTACAAAAACAAATAACATTAATTTCGATTTTCGACCTTCTGAAAGTAAAAAACCATTACATTGTTTTTCAATTAAAAACAAAACATGTGGTGAAGACGATGGTACTTAGTTGGCGTGTTACTTTCAAAGGCATGCAATCGATTTTTAAATTTAAGGAAAGCGTCTTAAAATTAAAATAATCAAAAAAAAAAAAGAATGATAAAGTGAGGTAAAAATAAAAAAGAAATATCTATATATATATATATATATATATATATATATATACAAATATATAAATATATAAATATATATATATATATATATATATATAAAGTGGATGTTGTTAAAAATGACGTATATAATCCACATCAATATGACTAAAATACAAATTAAATATGATACAATATTGTTGATGACACCGAAGATAATCGCGTTCATAGTAATTTTTTAACATTTCATTCAACAAATTTTAATCATTAAAGTACGAGATGTGTATATTTTCGCTTTTTTAATATTATAAAATTTTCTGATATATTTTTTTAACCTTTAACAATAAAAAAATGACTATGATATTAATGGACAAGAAATGACCGTTTATGTTATGGTAATTAAAAAACAAAAATTAAAAAAAATGTAAAAGATTCCATTTTAAGTCCGATATAAAAAATAAATACACATATGTAACCTACAAAAACATATTAAAGGAGGATCGATACGTTTTATAATAGTGAACATAATCGTAACCATAATTCTGATTTAACCTACCTTTAGAATATCGTTTGCATAGATTTTTGATATTTTTTTAATTGCATTTAGTTCATTGATGTATTTTTCACAACTCAACACAAAAAAATCTTTAAATGATAATAATAAAAAAAGTTTCAATTATTATTTATATAACTATAAAATAAATTTTTCAATGACAGAAACTCACACCCGAAAATGTTAAGTTGCATTAAAATTAAACGCGTAATTATTTTTAAGAGCCACTTGATTCCGATATAAGCCATAATAACAGCTGCAGATTGGTATACATTTTTACCGATTTCAATTAACGCTTTGGGTGTGCCTCGACGATTTATGAAATATTAAAGACACCGCGATCTCAGGTCATGAATACTTTCATGCAATTTTATTGTTGAAATCTATTTTTCGCTTAACTAAAATAGAATCTATGTACTTACTATAAATATAATTTCACATAAAATATAAAAAAATGCTAATATAAATTACGCAAAATTTAGATCGATTTTAAAGAGTTATAACGTTTTTGCAATTTAATATTTTATCACGCTACAACAACTTTAAAATGTAATAACTGAAATTACGCTGTGAGTGTGCCTCACGTAAAAGGCAACCAATAAATCTCCATTCTTTATTTTACAATACTCGAAACGGAAAACTTTAAAAATTTCAATATTCGGTGATTGCTGACTTTGTCAATTAAAATGGTAGTTTAAAAAATTCAGATTTTTGTAAAAGAAATACCATAATTACCAAAAATGAGATTTTTTCCACATTTGTTACAGGATTTGAAAAAAACCGTCGCAAAGTCTTTGGAACACATTAAGGTTTTCGAAACTATATTTGAAAATACCTTTCAGAAAGGTATAAAATGATTATATGTTCTTAAAGAAAACTTTATTTTAGAAAAAAAAGAGTGTATACACTTTTTCGCCCAAAAAAAAAATCATTATTTTTTCAATTTCGAAATCTGTTATTTTTGGACTCGTAAGAAATACCGACTTCAAGTTTTTTAATTAGATGATAATTTTGTTCTTTAACTCTAATTGGGTAAAAATTTTAGAAATAAAATTATTGGGCTATATGTTGAAAAAACGGGACCAAGTTTTGGAAAAATTGAGATTGTTGAGATTTCAAATGCAAATAACTTGAAAACTACAAGAGATAAGTAGCACATGCAAGCATGTTTTTAAAAGGCCTTATCGGGGACTTTAAGAGGATATAAAAATATTTTATTTATTTCCAAAAAATTTCGATTCTGTCCCACTGTGTATGGTTGCAAACAGCAAATAACACAAATAGTAAACAAATGTAAACAATGAAAGGAACATGTTCGATAAACAGAATTTTTGCATTAACATTTCATAAAAAGTGCATTAAATAAGAATAAATATATTTAAAACAAAAGGAAAAATGTAGTCATTATTCACTAAAATGCATATATTTCGGTAAAAATGGTTTTTGTTGTTTCATGTTTATTTGTTTGCAACCAACTGCCGTGGTTATTTTACTTTCCTTTCTCGAACTTTTTGGTTTACTAGTATTTTTTACTCAGCAAATACTGAGTTTACTGGAATTTACTGGAAAAGTAAAACAACGGACCTAATGGTAAAAGTTTCTTAAAAATATTTGTTGAACAGTTGCCGATGAATGTAATGTAATGAACACGTTGCGCAAAAATTATAACTTTAATCTATAACAAAAAAATAATCTCAACTTCGTCAAGAGGAGGCCTGCGGATGGACTACCAAAGTCCGACGTTTACAGAGTTTTTTTCAGACTCCCTTTTTAGTTAAGATAGAAAATAAATGAAATACTAAAAGAAAATAGACAGGATAACCATATAAAAATATAATGAAATCTAAACACAAAAATAAAATCACGTGTTTTGAAGACCTGTCTCAAAACCCTCCCAATCCTTGGCTCTAAGACATGAAAGTTCAAAGTTCCATAATCACCGAAAACGAAAAATATGTATATGTATACGTATATGTATATGTATATGTATATGCATATGTATATGTATATGTATATGTATATGTATATGTATATGTATATGTATATGTATATGTATATGTAAATGTATATGTATATGTATATGTATATGTATATGTATATGTATATGTATATGTATATGTATATGTATATGTATATGTATATGTATATGTATATGTATATGTATATGTATATGTATATGTATATGTATATGTATATGTATATGTATATGTATATGTTTATGTATATGTATATGCATATGTATATGTATATGTATATGTATATGTATATGTATATGTATATGTATATGTATATGTATATGTATATGTATATGTAAATGTATATGTATATGTATATGTATATGTATATGTATATGTATATGTATATGTATATGTATATGTATATGTATATGTATATGTATATGTATATGTATATGTATATGTATATGTATATGTATATGTATATGTATATGTATATGTATATGTAAATGTATATGTATATGTATATGTATATGTATATGTATATGTATATGTATATGTATATGTATATGTATATGTATATGTATATGTATATGTATATGTATATGTATATGTATATGTATATGTATATGTATATGTATATGTATATGTATATGTATATGTATATGTATATGTATATGTATATGTATATGTATATGTATATGTATATGTATATGTATATGTATATGTATATGTATATGTATATGTATATGTATATGTATATGTATATGTATATGTATATGTATATGTATATGTATATGTATATGTATATGTATATGTATATGTATATGTATATGTATATGTATATGTATATGTATATGTATATGTATATGTATATGTATATGTATATGTAAATGTAAATGTATATGTATATGTATATGTATATGTATATGTATATGTATATGTATATGTATATGTATATGTATATGTATATGTATATGTATATGTATATGTATATGTATATGTATATGTATATGTATATGTATATGTATATGTATATGTATATGTATATGTATATGTATATGTATATGTATATGTATATGTATATGTATATGTATATGTATATGTATATGTATATGTATATGTATATGTATATGTATATGTATATGTATATGTATATGTATATGTATATGTATATGTATATGTATATGTATATGTATATGTATATGTATATGTATATGTATATGTATATGTATATATATATATATATGTATATGTATATGTATATGTATATGTATATGTATATGTATATGTATATGTATATGTATATGTATATGTATATGTATATGTATATGTATATGTATATGTATATGTATATGTAAATGTATATGTATATGTATATGTATATGTATATGTATATGTATATGTATATGTATATGTATATGTATATGTATATGTATATGTATATGTATATGTATATGTATATGTATATGTATATGTATATGTATATGTATATGTATATGTATATGTATATGTATATGTATATGTATATGTATATGTATATGTATATGTATATGTATATGTATATGTATATGTATATGTATATGTATATGTATATGTATATGTATATGTATATGTATATGTATATGTATATGTATATGTATATGTATATGTATATGTATATGTATATGTATATGTATATGTATATGTATATGTATATGTATATAAGAACTCTGGTAACCTTGTAAAGTTTCGGCTGTGAAAATTTTTGTGTTGCGATTTTATAAACTTTTTCAATTAAAAACACCATCTATAATTGTGTTTTCTGGTTATTTTATTTAAGATAAGTGTTCCACATATATATCTTAATTAGTGAATATTGAAGTTCATTGAATTGGATTCGCAATTAAGTCTTAATTAAATTTGTTTTATTTATTGTTTTGAACAACAACAACAGTGGATATATACCTTAAGACTTATTTTTGCATGAATTTGTTTTTGTATTGTTCATTGACATACATTTGGTATAGTTCTATTTGTCAAATAAAACAACTGTCAAATAGAACATCTCCGTTTTATATTTTCCTTAATATTACCACTCCGTTTTCTATTACTAAGATCAATATTATAATTGGTGACCTTGCTAATTAACTGCTGTGTTGCCATTTAATTACATATTACTGGTTTTAATCCTAGATAATATTTGTATTGGTGTGTGTCCTTAATAAAGTTTTGAGATGGACTGTATGAATAAAAACTGCAGTATTTCCGGAGAAGAACGTATGGTTTCCTGTTGGTTGTGTTTGGGAAATTACCACTTAAAATGTAGTGGCCTCAAAGCTCGTGATGCTGATGCATTATCTGACAATGCCAAAAACTTACAGTGGACTTGTCCAAATTGCAGAGTAATTGGCATTGAATTTTACAATTTTTTCAAAAGCCATAAAGCAGAGTTCGATGGAATTAAAAAAGACTTTTCATCTCTACAAGGAAAACTAACTAAATATGGTGAACTTTTTTCTAAATTTACAAATTTAGATAGTTTTGCTGCTTCCCCGAGACCAAAACGTAAAAGAACTGCTAAGTCATCATCAACACCTCCTTATATTCCTAAAAATACAGGGGTTATTACTACTAATAATGATTCTATTCCGTTACCAACCGCAAATACAAGTAGTTGTCCTGCTGCTGTTGTAACTCCTAATACAAATAATTTTATTCCGCCTCATCATACTTCAAATGCTTCCAATTATAATATAATTCCGTCAGAGTCGACTTCAGTTACTCCTACGGTATCTAATTCGTCGATCTTGCAAATGATTCCAAATCTTGCTACCAGTAAGCCTCCAGAGCTTATTTTATTAACTCCCTCATCGTCAAACATCCCAACTAATTTAAATGTGGTCAACAATCCTCTTACAACAGTAACTCCAAAGCCTCTAAAAATTATTGCTCCAAGGAAAACCATATTTGCTAGCCGTTTTTCAGTAGATACAACAATAAATGATGTTGAATTCTATATTAAAACGAACCTTGGCATCGAAGATTATAATAATGTCCAAATTTACAAGATAAATGCGCGCAATAGAGCTTCATTTAAAATAATTGTCCCAGAAAGTATTTTTGATCGTCTCGTTAATCCACAATTTTGGCCAAAAAATACAATTGTTCGACAATTTATTTATCGTGATGATAACAACGTAATTCTTCCCAGGGCTTCTGATCCAAATCCAAAAAACTAATTGAATTAAATAATCCGTTAAATATTAATATTTGTCCAGAAAATGATTACAACTTCTCAGCTATCTCCATCGCATACCAAAATGTTAGAGGTATGAACACAAAGTTAAAATCCCTTTATTTAGAGAGTTTTGATATTGAGCATAATATCATTGTACTCACTGAAACGTGGCTCCGAAATAAATCTGATAAAGAAATTCATAATTCTGAAATAATGTGCAGTAAATTTCAAATCTATAGACGTGATAGAGTGGGCAAAGAAGGTGGGGGAGTTTTGATTTCTGTCTCAACTCTTTTTCCTTCAGAAGAAATATTTTTTAACAATGATCAAAATATTGAATTTATCGCCGTATGTGTTAAAGCTAAATTTAGAACAATTTTTATAACTTGCTCTTATATTCCTCCTGCGTCAAGCATTCAAATTTATGAACAACATGCAAACGCGATAAAATTTGTAGCTAATCAATCCAAACCTGGAGACTCCATAATTGTTCTTGGTGACTTTAATATTCCAAATATTAAATGGTGCGAAACTCCTGATTCATGCTTTTTAAGCCCATCAATAAGATCGGAAACATCTATTGAATTACTGGATGCTATTGCTGATTTGGGACTATTCCAAATAAACAACATAGTAAACAAGCTTAGCAAAATACTTGATCTTGTATTTGTTGATCAACCTGAAGAAATTAATATTCTTCGCATTAATCCATTATTAACACCCGAAGATGCGTATCACCCCACTCTTGAAATAAGCGTAAACGTTGAAACAAAAATGTCATTACAATCCAATGTAAATAATGAGATGGTTTTTGATTTTAGTAAAGCTGATTATTCCAAATTAAATCACCTACTTTATTCTGAAAACTGGTTTGAATATATTCCTTACAATAAAGTATGCCCTCGTAATATTGACATCATTTTGAATAAATTCTATGATGGCTTATTTAAATGTTTTAAGAAATCAATACCAATGACCAGAAAAAAAATTGCACATGGACCGCCTTGGACTACAAAACAGCTCAATGGCTTAAAAAATTTGAAAAACAAACATTATAGAAAATACAAAAAATCCGGTTTACCTATTGATTACATGAGGTACTCCATATCAAGATCAGTTTACAATTCGGAAAATATCAAATGTTACAATAATTATCTTTTTAGGGTGAAAAGAAACTTTAAAAATAATCCAAAATATTTTTACCAGTTCGTAAATTCTAAGCGTCGAGTTTCTGAATATCCGTCCATGATGAAATTTGGAGATAAAGAATCCTCAAACGATGCAGATATTTGCGACATGTTTGCTGCTTTCTTCTCATCCGCCTATTCTGATAAAGATTCACATGAACTTTCCAATTATCCATATCCAATTCCAGCTGCAACCCTTATAAATTGTCCAACATTAGATAAATCGATGGTACTGAGAGCTGTACAGAATCTAAAATATTCTGATAAATGTGGACCTGATGGTGTTCCAAGCTGTGTTCTTATAAAATGTTTACATTCTCTTATATCTCCAATAACATACTTATTCAACATATCAATATTTAGTGGTTACTTTCCTGAAGTTTGGAGGAAATCTTATATTATACCTTTGTTTAAATCCGGTAGCAGATCCAACATTTCCAATTATAGAGGTATTGCTAAATTAAGTGTTATTCCAAAACTTTTCGAAAAGATAGTTACTGAAATCCTTTCGCATCAAGTTGTATGTTATCTTTCGCCATTTCAGCATGGATTTAAAAAAGGATGTTCCATTACTACTAACCTTTTGGAGTTCACAACCTCAGTTATAACCGCATTTGATTCCGGTTTACAGACAGACGTAATATACACAGATTTCAGTAAAGCCTTCGATAAAGTAAATCACGATCTCCTACTGTTCAAATTGGATAAGCTCGGATTTTCTCCTGTTTTCCTTAAATGGATCTCCACATATCTTAAAAATAGATGCCAATGTGTATTATTCAGAGAATGTACATCAAAAACCATTCCTGTTTTATCTGGTGTTCCACAAGGTAGTCATCTCGGCCCCTTACTATTCCTAATATTTATAAATGATCTACCAGCTTGCATTAGGAATTCTAAAATATTAATGTATGCTGATGATGTAAAGCTGTTCCATAGCTTTAACTATTCCTATCAATGTTCCTTACTCCAATCAGATCTTGACAATATTTATGATTGGTGTATGATGAATCTAATGGATCTGAATTTAAAAAAGTGTAAACACATGATGTTCTATAGAAGAAGTCCAGTACTCTGTAGATACACAATAAATGAATATCAACTTGGGTGTGTTGCTTGATTGTAAACTATCCTTTAACTCCCACGTTTCACAAATCGTTAATAAGGCAAAAGGAGTTCTAGGTTTCCTCAAGCGCTGGGGAAGAGAGTTTAATGATCCTTATGTTTCCAAGCAATTATTCATATCTCTTGTAAGACCAATCCTGGAATATGCTTCCGTGGTCTGGGATCCTCAATACGAAGTTCATATAAAGAAAATTGAATCGGTCCAGAAACAATTTCTCTTATTTTGTCTTCGTAATCTTCCATGGAATCCTAATATTAATTTACCATCATATGAAAGTCGATTACAGCTTATTGATCTCCCTACTGTTGAAAGTAGGAGAAAATATATGAATATTTCATTTGTACTTAATTTAGTAAACGGTTCAATTAATTCTGAGTTCCTGCTTTGTAAGATCGAATTCGTAATCCCAAATCGTCCAACTAGAAATTATACTCCTTTAAAAATAAAATATTTTCGAACCAATTATGCCAACTTTGATCCCATGAGACGTATATGCAATCAATTCAACAGTTACTATCCATATATTGATTTCTCATTAAATCCAATCCGCATTAAGAGGAATATTTTTAACTTAGTTAAATAATAAGTTTTTGTTATTGAATAATTATGAAAATATTTTATTGTTAATAGCTTTAAGAATAATATATATGCTAGCCTGTAAGAAATTGTAATTTCATTGGCTATTAAATAAATAAAAAAAAAAAAAAAAAAAAAAAATAAAAATCCTAAAAAAAAAATATGTATATGTATATGTATATGTATATGTATATGTATATGTATATGTATATGTATATGTATATGTATATGTATATGTATATGTATATGTATATGTATATGTATATGTATATGTATATGTATATGTATATGTATATGTATATGTATATGTATATGTATATGTATATGTATATGTATATGTATATGTATATGTATATGTATATGTATATGTATATATATATATATATATATATATATATATATATATATATATATATATATATATATATGTATATATGTATATGTATGTGTATATACAAATACATATGCGTATATGTGTGAAAGTGTGTGTGATGATGATAATTGGTTCATACCCTGCCAATATTTTCTATCCAAATTTGCACTAAAGAGTAACCTCAAGTTGTTTTTAACAGTCGAATATGATATCATTTTCTTATCCAAGAAGAGTCACCGTGCGGGAAGAAGTGTGCAGCAGTTCTAATACTTTTTTAATGACACTATTAAGTGCTTTTTTATGTATCAAATTGGAGTCATTTTGAGGAACAGAAAAAGTCACTATTTATAAATTTATAAATTCACGTCTTCTGGGGATTATGATTCAAAACCCTTAAAAACATATTATGGATTCTTATATTTGTCAAATCGATAAGAAATGTGTGTAAAAGTTTTGTAGGAGGACATAAACTTTAAAGAAAATTAGATTGTAACCACCTAGTTGTAATGTACGTATCAATCACAGGTTCTTATTTTTTGGGGTCATATTCGTCACACAAAAAAAGCACTTAATTGTGTCATTAAAAAAGTACCAAAACTGCGATACAGTTTTGCCTGAACGATGACTCTTCTTCGATATTAAAATAACTTCTTTTTCTTTTACTATTTTAAAATAAATATGGATACTATTTAGTCAAAGTTTGGATAGTAATGTTGATAGTATTAAGTTAGAATTTCGACAGAAATAGTGACTTTTTCTCTTCCTCAAAATGACTCCAATTTGATACATAAAAAAGCACTTAATAGTGTCATTAAAAAAGTATTAGAACTGCTGCACACTTCTTCCCGCACGGTGACTCTTCTTGGATAAGAAAATGATATCATATTCGACTGTTAAAAACAACTTGAGGTTACTCTTTAGTGCAAATTTGGATAGAAAATATTGGCAGGGTATGAACCAATTATCATCATCACACACACTTTCACACATATACGCATATGTATTTGTATATACACATACATATACATATATACATATATATATATATATATATATATATATATATATATATATATATATATATATATACATATACATATACATATACATATACATATACATATACATATACATATACATATACATATACATATACATATACATATACATATACATATACATATACATATACATATACATATACATATACATATACATATACATATACATATACATATACATATACATATACATATACATATACATATACATATACATATACATATACATATACATATACATATACATATACATATACATATACATATACATATACATATACATATACATATACATATGCATATACATATACATATACATATACATATACATATACATATACATATACATATACATATACATATACATATACATATACATATACATATACATATACATATACATATACATATACATATACATATACATATACATATACATATACATATACATATACATATACATATACATATACATATACATATACATATACATATACATATACATATACATATACATATTCATATACATACACATATACATATACATATACATATACATATACATATACATATACATATACATATACATATACATATACATATTCATATACTTATACATATACATATACATATACATATACATATACATATACATATACATATACATATACATATACATATACATATATATATACATATACATATACATATACATATACATATACATATACATATACATATACATATACATATACATATACATATACATATACATATACATATACATATACATATACATATACATATACATATACATATACATATACATATACATATACATATACATATACATATACATATACATATACATATACATATACATATACATATACATATACATATACATATACATATACATATACATATACATATACATATACATATACATATACATATACATATACATATACATATACATATACATATACATATACATATACATATACATATACATATACATATACATATACATATACATATACATATACATATACATATACATATACATATACATATACATATACATATACATATACATATACATATACATATACATATACATATACATATACATATACATATACATATACATATACATATACATATACATATACATATACATATACATATACATATACATATACATATACATATACATATACATATACATATACATATACATATACATATACATATACATATACATATACATATACATATACATATACATATACATATACATATACATATACATATACATATACATATACATATACATATACATATACATATACATATATATATACATATACATATACATATTTTTCGTTTTCGGTGATCCAGTTCCATAGACTTTCATGTCTTTAGAGCCAAGGATTGGGAGGGTTTTGAGACAGGTCTTCAAAACACGTGATTTTATTTTTGTGTTTAGATTTCATTATATTTTTATATGGTTATCCGGTCTATTTTCTTTTAGTATTTCATTTATTTTCTATCTTAACTAAAAAGGGAGTTTGAAAAAAACTCTGTAAACGTCGGACTTTGGTAGTCCATCCGCAGGCCTCCTCTTGACGAAGTTGAGAATATTTTTTTGTTATAGATTAAAGTTATAGTTTTTGCGCAACGTGTTCATTACATTACATTCATCGGCAACTGTTCAACAAATATTTTTAAGAAACTTTTACCATTAGGTCCGAACTTTTACTTTTCTAGTAAAATCCAGTAAACTCAGTATTTACTGAGTAAAAAATACTAGTAAACCAAAAAGTTCGAGAAAGGAAAGTAAAATAACCACGGCAGTTGGTTGCAAACATCCATATACATATACATATACATATACATATACATATACATATACATATACATATACATATACATATACATATACATATACATATACATATACATATACATATACATATACATATACATATACATATCCCCGCAAGGGTATTCTCTGGAGAGGATAACGGGTGTAGCGATCCCGCGGACCCTAGTTTTGGCAGGTATGGAGAGCGTGCTAAAAAAAAAGTACATGTGCTCGGAGAAGTCCTGTGACAGGGCGAGTGGATATCGCCCTAAACTATGTATCCAACCACAGGGGTACCCTCAAGAGAGGCGTAGTTAGAAGCTTGACGACTTCGTGGTTTCCCTAGTCCACACTTGGGAGTTTAGACCGATTTAACGGTAACCTCGTGCACCTGACACCCCTGCCGAAAGGCATCAAGACTAAGCCCAGTACGGTCTTGATTATGGCATTTCTGGAAACAAGGATATGAATTGACAGAACCCCCGGGCTGACAGTTGTAGTATTCTGTTACCTTAGTATGCAGAAGTGAAATTCTGCAGAAATGGCTTCCAGGCTAATGCTACAACTGCCTCCGTCCCATTAAAACTTGGCAAATCTCAAAGTACGTTCAAGGCTCGTCACCGTTAGGTTGGTGGTGCAGGAGCGGATGTTAAATTCCCGACTTACACTGATCTGGCTCTGGCGAAAGGTCTCATAAGGGTCATTCGTCAACCCTCGCATGGACCTCACTGCTGGCATAGGGACCCATGGGATCATACAAGTGACTGCACAACGAGCGGAGATAGCGGCTTTGAGTTGGGACCACGAAGCTAAATGTTGGAATCAGAAGAAAGAACAAGGATGAATATAAGAGTTGAAGAGACACCATTTGGAAAATGTTCGATTATCGGACAACCATCGGGTAATAAGAAAGGAGATGAACTCGGAGTTGTTGAATCTCCATTTAAAAGAAGCACGGTTATAATGAGATCACCTCCATTGAACGTAGCAAGTGGCAGCAATAAACAAACTAACAATGTAACCAAGCTTGGAGGAAAAATTTCGCAGTTGATGGAATTTATATCAACTCGTACGAATATCCACAAAGATATTCACTCGATGACAAGGGAGATACATGCATTATTTTTGCTAGTATCAAATGAGTTAAAGTGCACGTCAAGCAATTTAGTAGATAAACAACCTATAAACAGAGAAACTCAGACGGAAGCATGGCCCAAAATCACGGTCCATGAAACACCAAAAACACCAGCTGTCAAGAGAGGCCCCAAAACGCAAAGTCTCAAGGGAAATAAAACCAAGAAGAAGAAAGATTCGAATCATAAGAACTCGGAAAGTAACAAACCCAAACCCACCGCAACGGCTACCAATAAAGATGCCGAAAGTGTAGATTTGGAGGCTCCAAATTCTGAATGGAAGGAAGTGCGCCCAAAAACCAAAATGAAAAGGAAAATAATTAAGCCAGATGCTCTTATTATTACAGCTTGCGGAGATACATCATACGCCGATATCCTCAAGCAGGTTAAACGTGATCCGAAACTGAACATTTTAGGAAAAAATGTTAAAAATATAAGGAAAACAGAGAAAGGTGAATTACTTTTAGAGTTAATTAAACCGGCTCATCAGAACACAGTGGAATTTAGAACTGCGGTCAAAAGCGTTCTTGGTCCAGAAGCAGCAGTGCGTGCACTAACTCAAGAAGTACTTCTGGAAATAAAAGACATCGATGAGGTTACGACAAGAGAGGAAGTTTATGAAGCTCTCCTAAATGTTTCAGAAGAGTTTAATATATTGCAACCATCAGCAATAAAGTCAATGAGAACTGCATATGGATGTACCCAAACTGCCACAATTGGAGTAAACCCTGTATTGGCCAATATACTTATGGAGAAGTCTAAGATACGTATAGGATGGGTGTTATGTCGCATACGTGAGAAAATAAGTCCAAGAAGATGTTACCGATGCTTGAATTTTGGTCATACAGCTTCTGGATGTAAAAGTACTAATGACTACTCTGGCTTGTGCATTCGCTGTGGAGAAAGTGGACACAAAATCAAATTCTGCACTAACAATGCAATGTGTCTTCTTTGTAGAGAAAATGGATCTGACACTAATCATATTACCGGAGCAACTGTCTGTCCGCAATACAGGAAGGCGTTTAACAAACTTAAATCAAAATGAGACTATTACAACTGAACATGAACCATTGCGAAACTGCCCAAGACTTATTGGCACAAACCGTCCGTGAATTAAATGTAGATATATGTATTATTAGTGAGCAATATAGAAACTTAACTCCACCATGTTGGTTCAGTGATACCTCTGGCACATGCGCAATTTGGTCTACAAATAGTCACATTTTGAGGAAAGTAAGATTTGAGTGTTGTTTTGTCCGTACTATGGTCTCTGGAATACACTTGTACAGCTGCTATATTCCCCCAAGATTTGACATTGGTGAATACAAGAAGATCATACATGCTTTAACAACTGATGCGATCGGAAAGAGCCCTATCCTTATAGCTGGGGATTTTAACGCCTGGGCTACGGAATGGGGCTGCCCAAAGACAAATGAAAGAGGCAGAATCTTGCTTGAAGCATTTGCGTTGCTTGATGTGGTTTTGATAAATAGTGGAAATGTGCAGACATTTAACAGAAATGGTAGAGGATCAATAATAGATATTGCGTTTGCTAGCTCTAATATCCATAACGGGATATATTGGCATATTTCCGACATATACACCCAAAGTGATCACACTGCAATCATTATGGACTTAGGTATGTCTACATCGTCGTCCGAAGCAGGCTCCAGAAGAGAAATAAGCGGTTGGAAATCCAATACTTTTGATAGGCAGTTGTTCTCTATATTTATGGAAGACGTAGAATTATGTGGTACTCCTGAAAATATGGCTGAACAGTTTATAAGTCATATGACGCAAGCTTGTAATATGTCTATGAAGAGAAGGAAACGTGAATTTAAGAAAACTCCTGTATACTGGTGGAATGAAGAAATAGCTCAGCTGCGAAAGGATTGCATCAAAGCCAGAAGACGCTATGTAAGAACTCGATGTAGAATAGAAAATGAACTTTGTCACGAGATTTTTAAGCAAAAGAAAAAGGCCTTTAAGCTAGCAATACGTAAAAGTAAAAGACTACGATTCCTGGAGATATGCAATGATCTAGAGCATAACCCCTTTGGCTTAGCGTACAAACTTGTGAGAAAAAAGCTCAAATGTCTGAGCTCACCATCACCCAAGGAAGCTAAAATTCTTACTGAAATAGTGACTCATCTGTTTCCGGAGCAACGTACTGCAACATGGAATACTCAGAACATCCGAGAGATTTTCTACTTTCCAGAAATTACGTTATTGGAAATCCAAAAGGCTGTTACAAAATTCGAGGATAAAAAAGCCCCGGGACCAGATGGTATCACAAACCTCGTCCTAAAAGAGGCTGTAAAGTGCTGTCCAAACCAAATGCTGCAGCTGATGAACTCATGCCTAAGGCATGGTTCATTCCCATCAATGTGGAAAAGGCAAAAACTTGTGCTCCTACCCAAGGATAAGAAGCCTTTAGAGGAACCGTTATCGTACAGACCACTGTGCATGATATATACCAGCGGAAAGCTATTGGAGAGAATCATTTGCAATAGACTCGAAGAATGCATTGAAACATTGGATGGTCTGTCAAAAATGCAATATGGTTTTAGAAAACATAGGTCGACAATTGATGCAATTGCAATGGTTGTAAGCATTGCAAAAGATGCAATAGATGGTAGCAGCTGGAGAAAAGGATCCAAAGAATATTGTGTACTCGTGACTCTAGATGTCAAAAATGCATTTAACACGGCAAATTGGGAGAATATAGTCACTGCTCTTGTACGAATAAATGTTCCAGCTTATCTTGTGGCAATAATAAAGGATTACTTCCGGCAAAGAGTTCTTATATATGAAACAGACAAGGGAATGAAGGAATATAATGTCACAGGCGGAGTACCACAAGGATCGGTGCTTGGACCATTGTTGTGGAATGTGATGTATGATGGTATCTTGAGATTAAATCTTCCAAGAAGAGCAAAAGTTATTGGCTTCGCTGATGATATAGCCCTGGTGATAGTGGCAAAAACTATTAACGAAGCTAAAACAGTTTCCGAGAGTAGTATCCATGTGGTACGGTCATGGCTCATTGAAATGGGTCTATCGTTAGCTGAGCATAAGACGGAAGCGGTATTGATATCCAGTCGTAGAATGATGGAATATATAAATCTTCAAGTTGGAGACTGTGAAATAGGTACAAAGGATTGTCTCAAATACCTGGGTGTGGTGATAGATAATCGTTTATTATTTAAACACCACCTAAATTACGTGAGAGATAAAGCCACAGGTATATGTACAGCGCTGTGCAGGGTAATGCCGAATACACGAGGTCCAAAATATTTAAGAAGGAAAGTGTTAGCTGGGGTTGTCACGAGTGTAATTCTCTATGCTGCTCCAATATGGGCAGAATCCACCAGGCTAAGGACCTACAGCGGTAAAATTAGATCTGTCTACAGACTAGCAGCACTGCGAGTATCTTCTGCATATAGAACTGTATCGGATGAAGCAGCCTTTGTAATTGCTGCCATGATACCAATCGATATATTGGCAAGAGACGTCAAATATGAATTCGAAGCACGGTCCATACCGGAAAATGGTAGAGATGTTAGTGTTATTAGAAGAGACAGCATGGCGGAGTGGCAAATGAAATGGTCATCAGCTTCGAAAGGTAGATGGACATATAAGCTTATCCCAAATGTAGAAGTATGGTGTGGAAGACGGCATGGTTATCTGAATTACTACCTGACCCAATTCCTTAGTGGACACGGTTGTTTCCGCTCATACCTATACCGTTTTGGACTTGATAGCACTCAATATTGTCCGCGTTGCGTAGAGGATGAAGAGGATTCGAATCATGTGTTTTTTGTGTGTCCACGTTTTGAATATGAGAGAACGAACTTGGAAAGGCAAATAGGCGGTGAGATATGTTCAAGTAACATAGTACAAATTATGCTTGTATCACTCGAGAACTGGGAGAACGTTTGCAAATACGTGAAAACAGTCCTTTTAGAGTTGCGGAGGCAAGAGGAAGTTAGAAGAGGAAATTTTGATTAGTTAGGGTTTTGATACCTTTCCCCCCTGCGAGGAAATACTTTTGCGGTGGTTCCGCAGGGAATGGGGGCTGGAGAATACGAGGTTGTTTTAGCGTGTTAAAGTCTCGCACACCTGGTATCATTGAACGACCAGAGTCTTTCGATGATTTTTTCCTCGTAAAAAAAAAAAAAAAAAAAAAAAAAATATACATATACATATACATATACATATACATATACATATACATATACATATACATATACATATACATATACATATACATATACATATACATATACATATACATATACATATACATATACATATACATATACATATACATATACATATACATATACATATACATATACATATATATATACATATACATATATATATACATATACATATACATATACATATACATATACATATACATATACTTATACATATACATATACATATACATATACATATACATATACATATACATATACATATACATATACATATACATATACATATACATATACATATACATATACATATACATATACATATACATATACATATACATATACATATACATATACATATACATATACATATACATATACATATACATATACATATACATATACATATACATATACATATACATATACATATACATATACATATACATATACATATACATATACATATACATATACATATACATATACATATACATATACATATACATATACATATACATATACATATACATATACATATACATATACATATACATATACATATACATATACATATACATATACATATACATATACATATACATATACATATACATATACATATACATATACATATACATATACATATACATATACATATACATATACATATACATATACGTATACATATACATATACATATACATATACATATACATATACATATACATATACATATACATATACATATACATATACATATACGTATACATATACATATACATATACATATACATATACATATACATATACATATACATATACATATACATATACATATACATATACATATACATATACATATACATATACATATACATATACATATACATATACATATACATATACATATACATATACATATACATATACATATACATATACATATACATATACATATACATATACATATACATATACATATACATATACATATACATATACATATACATTTACATATACATTTACATATACATATATTTGTGTTATTTGCTGTTTGCAACCATACACAGTGGGACAGAATCGAAATTTTTTGGAAATAAATAAAATATTTTTATATCCTCTTAAAGCCCCCGATAAGGCCTGTTAAAAACATGCTTGCATGTGCTACTTATCTCTTGTAGTTTTCAAGTTATTTGCGTTTGAAATCTCAATTTTTCCAAAACCTAGTCCCGTTTTTTAAACATATAGCCCAATAATTTTATTTCTAAAATTTTTACCCAATTAGAGTTAAAGAACAAAATTATCATCTAATTAAAAAACTTGAAGTCCGTATTTCTTACGAGTCCAAAAATAACCGATTTTGAAATTGAAAAAGTAATGATTTTTTTTTTTTTTTTGACGAAAAAGTGTATACACTCTTTTTTTTCTAAAATAAAGTTTTCTTTAAGAACATATAATCATTTTATACCTTTCTGAAAGGTATTTTCAAATATAGTTTCGAAAACCTTAATGTGTTCCAAAGATTTTGCGACGGTTTTTTTCAAATCCTGCAACAAATGTGGAAAAAATCTCATTTTTGGTAACTATGGGATTTCTTTTACAAAAATCTGAATTTTTTAAACTACCATTTTAATTGACAAAGTCAACAATCACCGAGTATTGAAATTTTTAAAGTTTTCCGTTTCGAGTATTGTAAAATAAAGAATGGAGATTTATTAGTTGCCTTTTTCGTGATGCACACTCACAGCGTAATTTCAGTTATTACATTTTAAAGTCATACAACTTTAAAAAGCCGTTTATCTGACATTTACAAATGACGGCGACTTTTGCATGATAGGTAGTTTTTATGAATTCCACTATAGCCTCTAAACGATTAAGATCATTTTTAGATAAACTCCACAGAACACAACACAATTGTTCATGTTTCAATGTAATCACCATGGTAGTCAACTTCGTTATGATGTTGATAAGGATTAGCTGCGCATTTATATATATCTATTAGATATACCATACAGGTATATATATTTACATGTATTCTGTGAATTTTCATTAGGTAAAATATCTGAAAGTCAATTTGGAAGATTACCTATACCGAATTAATTGATATTATATGTTGCTGTTAGGTATCACCGGAAAGGATATTACCTGTGCATTGTCACTAGACCATAACTATATAAATTTTTAACCATCACCAATAGATAAATACATTTGTTAAATTTAGGTAAACACCATAAATGTAAACTAATAAAATACTTATTGATTAGTTAAAATAGACATTTTTTGTTTGCTTGTTATTTTAAATTCATTAATAGAAATATATGAATTCTTAGAAAAGGATAAATATTTACTTAAATTTGAGAAATGTGGCAACCCTATTAAAAATAAAAATATTTATTAATTATTTTTAAAAAATATTTTGTGTATAGATATTATTAAAAGTATACAGAAATATTCATAATTTTAGAAGTAATTATTCACGCAAAGCTAAAGGCAAAAGTTGCAACTTTGTAAAAATATAGTCATATATACAATAAATTGGAAATATAAAAGTTTAAAGGCGCATATTTCTGAAATGAGGCATGATATTGACTTGAATATGCAAAAGATCGGAAATTATATATGCTAAAGGATAGTCTTAATTTGGAATACATATTTTTGAAATTTCTTTCGCTATGTAGAAATAAACCAAACAGAAGGCCCAATTTGGGGTTTTTGGAGAAAATACAAATTTTTTAATTGTATTAACATATTTGTTTATAAAGATATCTTAATGAAATTTGCAGGAAATGTGGATCTTATTAATATAAATAAAAGAGCGTTAAACAAATTTTCAAACAGGTGTAGGGTTTTCCTGAATTCCCAACAAAAAACTAATGAAAATTCCCAAAAATGGGATTTTTTAAATTTTTGGCTATAGAATCCACATTTTTTCGAAGTCCCGTAGATTTTGATTTAAAACTTTTAATAGCATATTGAGGATTCTTAAAGTATATTCCGCTTTCGATTCGTGCTTTGGAATTTGAGAAAATATGGTCTAAAATCAAAACTTTCATATAAAATGGGTAGAATTCGGGAGGGTGTGTACCATGACCAATTCAGTTATTTGGGTTGTTTTTATCTTAAAGTCATATCTGTGAAGTTACCTTTCAGAAAAGTGCAAAATTATTATATGTTGCTAAAGAAAATTTTATTTTAGATAAAAAAGAGTGTAAATACTTTTTCGGCTAAAAAACACAAAAAGTCGTTTTTTTGCAATTTTCAAATTCAATATAGTTTAATTTTGGACTCGGTAAAGATATCCACTTCAAAGTTTTTTATTCAATAGATAATTTTGTTCTTTAACTAGTTAAGAAAAAAACTAATAAAATCGGTCGGAAATACTAGGATATATATGAGAAAAAAAACTGGACCAAGAACATGCAAAATTATGGTGCTTAAAAATTCAAACGCAAATAACTCGAAAACTAGAATTTTAAAATAATTTAATGAAATTTGGTACACATGTCTTCCTTGGTATAAGATATAGCCTATTGAAATTGCTTATGATCGGTCCATTATTTCGCATAGCCTCCATACGAATTTCCCCCCAAAATATGGGTTTAGCGATCATAGATGCCTTAAATATAGCAATATTTAATTGAAATTTATTATAAGTTTTATATAAGTAGGAAATAATGTGCCAAATTTTATGAAGATCGGTCAATAATTGGCCATAGCTCCCATATAAACCCTCTTCCAAAAATCATTTTAACGTGCATAAATTCCTTACAAATGTCAATGTCATCAAGTTTATATTTGACATAAATAAATTTTACATAAGTAGAAATCATATCGTCAAATTTTATCACAATCGTTCCATATTAACCGTAGGTCCTGTATAAGATTCACTTCCGGGAGTCTCCCTAAAAGGCATAAATAACATAATATAATGACACATGTTTCATAGAACTATACAAAACTCTTAATAAAACTCTTAATACAAGTATTGGTCAACAATTGGCCCCAGGTCTCATATACAGAATGGTGTAGGGTCTCAAATAGTCTCGCTTAACCGACTATATTTTTTTAACTTATTTTTAGTTCTATTGCTTCATCTTGAAAATTATCGGGTATGTATGTCTTTTCCGTAACGAAATTTTACACATAAAAGCACTTATGGAATCAAATGCAGTTTATATATTTACTTGTCTGCCTTGTAGTTTAATATTAAGATTGTTTAACGCTTCGAAAAATATAGAGATATAAGTAAAGTAATATATAAAATTGTTTTCTGTAATTTTTTTTATAAAGATCTTCATTATTATCTAAAATGAAAAGGTCTAATTCTGTCTTTAATTCGTATGTCTTTAGCATATTTCCCTTCGAAATCCAACGTACACCGATATTAGGTAGTAATTTCTTATGTTCTGCGTTAAATCGACACATAGGGCTTTAAAAGTTATAGTTCTTAAGGCACTAGTTTTTGCTACATCTATAGTAGTTTGAAGATCAATTTTAAATATATCAGGTAAGGTTTTCACGTACTTTTCGGTGGATTACACAGTGTGATCCAAAAATATTCTTTCATTATTTTCCTTCGTCAACTTTAAAAAAGCTGATTGCGAAGCTATTATTTCACTTTCTGCAATAAATCTGCAATAAAAATAAAAGTTGACTTAAATTAGAAACATCAGTCGTTTTATCACTATACAGGCCATCAATTTTTTTTTTTTTTTTTTTTGAGAGTTATCGGACAGATGGATTCCGATGAATTTTTCTTATGTGTGTTTATCTAACATTATATCCCCAACGACAGCAAAACAAGGCTTTATTTAAGGTTCACCAATTGTATCCATTTTCCTTTGCAGTTAGCATTGATATCTTATACGAAGATTCAACAGCTTTTTCCCTGTAGAATCCAACTTTTACATAGTTATATATGCCGAAAACTAAAATAATGTACCATGTAATTCCATAGACATTTGCGGTCTCTCTCGCGGATTTTTTTAAAGAACCAAAACTACGCTACTTTAAAGTTTAATATGTCACGAAAAAGAGTTAAATGTTTTTGTGAATTTTTGTGACATATTAAATTTTAAAGTAGCGTAGTTTTGGTTCTGTAAAGGATATAGATTTCATTCTTTTTGTATATAATTAAAAATTATGTCAGCTAGACAAGAGAGTTTATTTGAAAAGAATGGAGTACATACTTTAAACGATTTTTGGAATTTAAATAAATTGTTTGTAAAAAATTGTTTTTTGGAGAAACTATAAATATTTTATCTCTAATAAAATATTTGTTAGTTGAGATATCCTAAACAAAATTTCGGCGATTGTTGACTTTGTCAATTAAAATGGTAAAGTTAAAAAAATTGAGCTTTTTGTAAAAGAAATACCACAAAAGAGCGGCGAAAATAACAAAAATAGGATTATTTTTCTTTAATTTTGCCCACGAAGTTCATATTTGTTGCAGATTTGGAAAAAGCCGTTACCGAACTCTTTGGAACACAATTATACGCGAATGGACGCGATTATTTTCTTAAAAAATAATAACAAAAAATCCACCCAAATAATAAATAATAACATAATTAAAATCTGTGCCTTTTTTATTTACATATATATTACTTTGCGTGTTTGTTTTATAAAGCAAATAAGTGCACAAGTATTACCCTTTTATGAGTCTCTTTAGCGCATACTCAAGAGAGCGAAGGCTTAGTGTAAATGGCAGAAATGCTTACGTTACTGTGTGTGTTGAAGATAATACTATTGCCAAAACAAAGAAAAAAATTGATGACAGCTCGTATTTGACCGCCAAACCAAGCAATCGCGTTCGTTCTTGCTCCCCTTCTCTGTTGTCAATTGATGATTGTTTAACAAAAGAAAACGAAAAAAAAAACAGCTGATACTAAACAACTGTCAGATAATAAACAAGTTTTAATTCCGCCTGAAGGTATGCTATGTAATTCACCTTAAAAAATAACAACATTCACAGTAAGTACAGATTTAATTAATCCTACAACTGGAGCTATACCCAAGTCTGGCCAATCGTTCAATATAAAACAGAAACCCCAAATCCAGGTTGGAATGGACCGCTATATTACTGTTTTAAAAGAAGTTGATAGACCAATTTCAGAAAATCGCTGCGTTATTTTACAGAATGAATCGGTTGAGCCCCCAAGTCGTCTAAACCTCCCCCAATTTATTTAAGAGAACAAAACAAAAACTAATTGATTCAACATCTGATCTCGTTGAACGGTGAGAATAATTTTTATGTGATCCCCATAAAGTGTGGTAATATAAATCACACAAAAATACAAGTAAGTCAAGAGAACGATTACCGCAAAGTTGTATCAGACTTTGAATCTCGTAAAAATAATTTTTATACGTATCAATTAAAGTGCAACAAGGGTCTCCAAATTATTATTAAGCGAATTGACTTTAACGTGGATCCAATAGAAATAAAACAAAGCTTAGAGGACAAGGGGTACAAAATAAAAAATGAAATGAACATTCGCAATCGTAATAAAATTCCTCAACCACTCTTTGGAGTGGATTTGGAACCCGGTGATATAAAACTGAAAAAGGCGAAACCCACCCCATATATAATCTCAAATACTTATTGCATCGTAAAATCACTATATAAGAGCCACATAAACGATCGGGACCCGTCCAATGTTTAAACTGTCAGGAGTATGGACATACTCATGCCTACTGTAGGTTACCACCAGTTTGTGTTGTTTATGGTGAACTGCACAATTGATCCAAATGCGACAAATCCAAAGCTGATTCTATGATTAAGAAATGTAGTAATTGTGGTGGAAACCATACCGCCAATTACAGAGGTTGCCCAGTATATTAATTTGTCAAACGATCTTTAGGCCAGAAATCTAGAATTCCCCCCATTCAACCACCAAATACCTTGAATACAAATTACCCCCAGTTAATAGAGCTTTCTGCCAACAAAGAGTCATACGCAAACGTTCTCAGAACAAATCGAACTCAAAATTATCTGCCTAAATCTAACTCCAACTCAAACCCACAGGTAATGGACCAAACCCCCGCTTTCAATTTTACCAGGCTAGAAGCTACAATAGAGACGCTCGTACAATCGGTAAATAATTTTACAAACTCTATGAGCAATATGATGCAGGAAATGCTTAAGATGCAATCAATATTGTTGCAGGCAATTCTAAATAAGCCATGAACTGTTTGAAAATATGTTTTTGGAACGCAAATGACATACGCCAACATAAGAACGAACTCGAATATTTTCTAAAAAAAAAACAACAAGTAGATATAATGCTAGTTTCCGAAACTCATTTGACGTCCAGAAGCATATTCCAAATAAATGGATATGTGTTTTATGACACAAAAGACCCCAGAGGAAAAGCAGGTGGAGGTTCAGCTATTCTCATAAAAACACGCCTTAAACACTACTTAATGTGTGATCCTTGTGAAGATTATCTTTAAGCTACAACAATCTGTATTAATGATTCTTATAGAAACTTAGTGATTTTTGGGGATCACGACCGATTACCCCGAAAGGTCGTGTTTTGTTGGATACAATTTCTAAAATGGGTTTGAATGTGATTTCTAGCGGAAACCCCACATACTGGCCCACTGATCCACACAAAATACCGGATGTCATCGATTTTGGTGTTATAAAAAATATTCCAAAGGAGCTAATTAAAGCTGAATCATCTCTAGAATTATCATCAGATCACACACACACTATTGTTATGCTATTGAGCCCCCAAGAAATTGTATCCCCGACTTAGCGATATCAGGAAAAAGGATAAACTGGCTAAAATATAAAAAATACCTTAGTACTCACTGCACAGAGAACATATCGCTAGGTTCACCAGTAGAAATCGAGCTCTCAATAATTTTGATAGAAATCTAAAACTTGCTGCTGAACGTGCTACGCAACCCCTCCGACAAAACAGATATAATAGAATTTATTCTGCAGATGTCGAACGGCTCTTGACTGAAAAAAGAAGAGTTTAAAGAGAGTTTCACCTCCACAGTTCCCCTCAACTGAAATCGAAGCTAAAAGAATGCCAAAAAAGGCTTTATAAACTTTTGGAGTATCGAAAAAATGCATGTTTGTGTAAATATCTGGAAAAGTTGGATGCAACGCCTCAATCAGATTACTCACTATGGCGAGCTACAAAAAAAGCTACGTAATACAAATGATGGATGGTCAAGAAACGATACAGAAAAAGGGAATCTGTTTGTTAGTCATTTAAAGAATGTATTCACCCCCAACGAATCAAATGACATAATTGAGTTGCCCCCTGTTGTGCCCCATTTTAGAGCAGTTGAACCCCTTTACTTTGAGATTCGAGAGATCGACAAGGCTATTGTTGATTTAAACACCAAAAGGGCACCTGGTATTGATAAAATCAGTAACTAGATGCTCTTAGAGCTACCCCGGATAGCATTAAAAATAATACTTTATATTTTTAACACTATATTACGCCTTGAATATTATCCATTAGAATGGAAGGTGTCACTGATTACCATGATACCTAAGCCAGGAAAACATCACACAAAAGTAGAATCGTATAGACCTATAAGTCTATTATTTAATATGTCTAAGCTACTTGGGAAGCTCCTAATGAACAAGCTATACCCGCTAATAATCCAATGTATACCCAATCATCAATTCGGATTTAGAGGAAAACACAGTTCTATCCAACAAACACATAGACTTGTAAATGTTATAAACAAAACGTTTGAAGAAAAGAAATATTGTTCAGCTCTCTTCATTGACGTATCGCAAACCTTGTGTGACATGACGGCTTGTTATATAAAATAGAACAAAATTTACCCATAATTATACATAAATTATTAAAAAGCTATATAACTGGTCGGAAATTTATTCTTAAAGAAGGTGACTTTTATAGTACCCCTCATCCTATTGAAGCAGGTGTGCCCCAAGGTAGTGTACTGGACCCTGTGTTGTACCTGATATATACCTACGATATGCCAACTAATAGTCAAACCCATACATCAACATTTCCATATGATACAGCTATTTTAAGCACCCATGAATGCCCACATTTGATATTGAGAGATGGCTAAAGAAATGGAAAATAAAAATAAATGAACAAAAATGGACACATATAACATTTACCTTGCGTAGGGAATCATGCCCACCTATCCTTATAAATAACCAAATAATACCCCAACAATCGGAGGATAAATACCTCGGAACACATTTCGACCGACGCCTTACTTGGAAATTCCATATTGATGCAAAGTTGACCCAAATGAAATTGAAAGCACTGCAAATAAATTGGCTAATTGGCAGAAATTCTGTGCTCAGTCTAGATTGCAAACTACTCCTTATAACTCAGGTTTAAAGCCAATATGGGATCCAGTTATGGGGCCTCAGCATCAAATATTGAGAAAATACAGAGACGCCAAAACAAAATATTGCGAACTATAAACGCAGCCTCTTGGTATGTAAGAAATACTAACATACATAAGGATCTACGTTCCTTTGGTAAAAGATGTTATAAAAGAACATGCAGGAGCATACTTGAAAAGATTGGAAATACATCCTAGCACGAAATATACTAAGAAGTAATGGATACATCCGATTGAGAAGAAGAAACACTGCACAACTGAGCCGAAGTTAAACCATATACATTAAAGTCGCTTTTAGTCTGACGTTGGTTGGACTAAACAGATATTAAGATTTAGATTTAAGATTTGATTAATTATTGTTAGTTCACTTAACTTTTGTGAAGATTCAATAAATAAATTTACTGAAAAAAAATCTTTGTGAAAATGCCTTTCGGAAAAGTAAAAAATTATTAAGTATAAAATTATTATTATTAGAGAAAAAAGAGTGTAGATATTTTTTCGGCCAAAAAAATACAAAAAATCATTATTTTTCAATTTAATAATCTGTTATTTTTGGACCTGTAAGAAATATCGGCTTCAAGTTTTTTTAATCGCTAGAAAGTTTTGTTCTTAAACTTACTGGGTAAAATTTTTAGAAAATCAGAAAAAAATATTGGGCTTTATATTGAAAAAAAATTAACCAAATTTTAGGATAAACGAGCGCACTTATTTTGTAAATGTTGCTAATTTGGTTACAGAGCGGAGAAAATTAAAAAATATACATATGTTGGCAATGCGTTAGATATTTAGTTGGCATAATATTTTAATATAATAATGTCTCACATTTTGCCAAAGTTTGAAATAGTTCGCCAACGTTGGCCCGATTGTATTTTACAGCCTGGATAGGCTTTCGAAACATGTATACAGGTTATTACATTAACCAAAGTTTTTTGAAATTATTATCAAATTTCTCGGAGATTTTTTAGTTTTAGAAACACCTTTTTGTATTATTTTGTTAGAAATTATACCAATTTCATAATTTGAAAATTCTAAAAATAGTAGTATTGAAAATTTTAAAAATAGTAAAACGATCTACTCAATTAGTCATACGGCCCACACTAGGTCATTTAAAAAGTATATTTTCGCTGTCACACCGTGTATTTTAGCCTCTAGTCTCATTGAAAAGCCCCTAACATGGTCCGGAAAGCGATTTCTCGACAATATGTACAACAAAACATAAGTACATATCTTTAGATAATGGGTGGTATAATTATATATAATAAAAAAACTTTATAGCAAAAATAAGATGAGCTATAACACCAAAATTAATGACGGCACATTTATTTTTTTATTATTTTAATAGCCAATGAAATACTCATTATTCTTACAATAAAATGTATTTCTTTACAATATAATGTTTTTCATAATCATTCAATAATAAAGTCTTATTACTTAACTAATATAAAAATATTCCTTTTAAAACTGTTGAATTGATTGCATATACGTCTCGTGGAATCAAAGTTGACATAATTGGTTCGAAAATATTTTCTTTTTAAAGAATACAATTTCTAGTATGACGATTTGAGATTACGAATTCAATCTTGCGAAGCAGGAACTTGGAATTAATTAAACCGTTTACTAAATTGATTACAAATGAAATATTCATATATTTTCTCCTACTTTCAAGAGTAGGGAGATCAATAATCTGTAATCGACTTTCATATGTAAATTATTATTAGGATTCCATGGACGATTATGAAAGCAAAAGAAGAAAATTATTTCTGGACCGATTCAATTTTCTTTATATGAACTTCGTATTGAGGATATTCCAGGATTGGTCTTACGAGAAATGTGAATAATTGCTTGGAAACGTAAGAATCATTAAACTCTCTTCCACAGCGCTTGAGGAAACCTAGAACTATTTTTACTTTATTAACGGTTTGCGAAAAGTTGGAATTAAAGGACAGTTTACAATCAAGAAACACACCCAGATAAAGAAATTCTTCGACTAGATCAAGTTAATATTCATTTACTGTATATCTACAGAGTACTGGACTTCTTCTATAGAACATCATGTGTTTACACTTTTTTAAATTCAGATCCATTAGATTCATCATACACCAATCATAAATATTGTCAAGATCTGATTGGAGTAAGGAACATTGATAGGAATAGTTAATGATATGGAACAGCTTTACATCATCAGCATACATTAATATTTTAGAATTCTTAATGCAAGCTGCTAAATCATTTATAAATATTAAGAATAATAAACACCAGATAAAACAAGAACGGTTTTTGATTCTCTTTCGACATTCTCTAAATAATAAACATTGGTAAGCTTTACTGAAATCTGTATATATTGTGTCTGTTTGTAAACTGGAGTGAAATGAAGTTATAAATGAGATTGTGAACTCCAAAAGTTTAGTAGTTGTGGAACATCTTTTTCTAACTCCATGATGAATTGGAGAAAATTAACAAACAACTTGATGCGAAAGGATTTCAGTAACCATCTTTCCGCAAAGTTTTGGAATAACATTTAAATTTAGCAATACCTCTATAATTGAAAATGTTGGAATTTAGGAAAATAGCTACTAAATATTGATATGTTGAATAAATAGTTTATTGGATATATAAGAGAATGTAAACATTTTATAAGAACACAGCTTGGAACACCGTCAAGTCCACATTTATCAGAATATTTTAGATTCTGTACAGCTGTCAGTACCATCGATTTATCTAATGTTGGACAAATTGTGTCGGGAATTGGATGTGGATAACTTTAAAGTTTATGGAATTCTTTATCAGAATAGACGGATGAGAAGAAATGTGAGGGTTAAATAAATACCAAGTTATTTTATAGGTTTAAAAAAATACTTTAATAATTTTCATTAGGAATTACATTACATTTGAAAATTTTGTTAAAAATGTTTTTTTTTCATTTTAACATTAAAATTTCAAACTGAAAACATATATAATTAGAGAACGGTATATTTATTCGAAAGTTTTCTAAACATAAATATTTTATTGCGAAACTATCTGGAATTCTGAATTTCTATATAAAAAGTAAAAGAAAAAAAAAAATAGTGAGGTAAGATCTGTAATTATTACGTATTATAGAAATCATATTAAGATATAGATAAGTACCTCAAGCAATTTTAAGAAAAGAAAAGGAACACTGGCTCAAGTCTTTTATCATCGAAAAATCAGATAATTATGCTGCATTAATAGTCATCTTAAACATATTTACAATTTTATTAATATTAAAATAACATCTTAAATATATTGCCGCAAATTATAACCTAGAAATTTTCATCTTGAATCTAATTGCCTTCAATCTACGGAATTATAAACCTAAACAAGCATACAAATAGTCTAAACAATCTTAAAATTACCTAATTGGTTGAAAAAAAAATCATCAAATCAAAATCTAGAAAACTAATTTCATCTTAATTAACCTTGAATCTAACTGATTTAACTTAAATCTAATCTTTTCTAAACATATTTTAAATTTTAATCTAATGTTTTTATATAACTTAAATCTATTCGAAATATTAACTTAATTATCTTAAATTAACTTAAAATCTTTTAAAACTTAATTTGAATCTACTTTTCTTAAATCTTTTGAAACTTAACTTAAGTCTAGTTTAAATTCTAACTTAAATCTATAATTTTTTTTCTAACTTAATTCAACTTTCATTTTACCTAATTTTTTTTTTATTTTATTTTTTTTAACCAAACTTAAATGTGTTTAATCTTAAATTTAAATTAATTTACCGTTATATTTATTTAAAATATTTATTTAAAATAATATAAACATGTACACTTAGTACACTTTAACACTTACATACATAACACTATACAGTCTCTACATCATTACACTTTAAAAAATATCTACGAATATAGTCAAATTCAAGATTGTATCAGGCCTGATGTCATAGTTAGATAATGTTGGTGAGTGGTATTATTAATTTATATTTTCTTCTTCAACATAAAAATTCGAAATTGAATAAATCATTTAAATTGAAATGTTATTAACATACGATTGCTATGTTAACAACATCCTTCATAAGCAACCCCTATTTTTTTAATTTCAATTTAAAATATTAAAAATCTAAAATAATACACTACATAACACAAATAATATACACTTTAACAATAAAACACTGTTTAATTTTAAATTAATTAGATTAATTATGTTCATGTGAAATATTATTATTTAGTTTGAACTCTATATAATGGAGAACTGAAATTATTATATTTAAATACCATGAAAGGCTAATCAACAATTAGGGTAATATTAGGGCTATCTAAAATTCATTAAGGATATGATAGCATGGTTGGGAAGGGTTACGAATCCAAAGGAAGTTCTAACATATCCTTAATTGTTTGAAGTTTAGACCGATTAATTGTTTGAAGTTTAAACGTATCGCAAATATCTGCATTGTTTGACAATTCTTTATTTCCATATTTCATCATGGTTGTATATCCAAAGACTCGACGCTTAGAATTTGCAAACTGGTAAAAATATTTTGTATTGTTTTAAAGTTTCTTTTCTCCTTAAAAATATAATTATTGTAACATTGGATATTTTCTGAATTGTAAACTGATCTTAGTAGAGTATCTCATATAATCAATAGATAAACCGAACTTTTTGTATCTTCTATGTTTGTTTTTCAAAATTTTTCAAGCCATTTAACTGCTTTGTATTCTAAGGTGGTCCATGTGCAATTCTTTTTCACTAGAATTGATTTCTTAAAACATTTCAGTAAGCCATCATAGAATTTATTCGAAATTTCGTCACTATCACGAGGGCATACTTTATTGTAAGGAATATATTCAAATTAATTTTCAGAACAAAGTAGGTGATTTAATATGGAATAATCAGCTTTGCTAAAATTATAAACCATCTCATCACTTAAATTTAATTTCGATGTATATGCTTATTTCAAGAGTGGTGTGATAATCACCTTCAGGTGTTAATAATGGATTAATGCGAAGAATGTTATATTCTTCAGGTTGGTCAACAAATATAAGATCAAGTAATTTGCCAAGCTTATTTACTATGTTATTTATTTGGAAGGGTCCTAAATCAGCAATAGCATCCAGTAATTTAATAGATGTTTCCAATTTTATTGATGGGCTTAAAAAACATGAATCAAAAGTTTCGCACCATCTAATGTTTGGAATATTGAAATCACCAAGAAGAATCAAAACTCCACCAACTTCTTTACCAACTCTATCACGTCTATAAATTCGAAATTTACTGCACATTATTTCAGAATTATGAATTACTTTATCAGAGCTCTCTAAAAAGGAATTTTAATTTTGTGTTCATACTTCTAACATTTTGGTATACGATGGAGATAGCTGAAGAATTGTAATAACTTTTTGGATAAATATTAATATTTAACGGATTATATAATTCAATTAGTTTTTTTTTTTGGATTTGGATCAGAAGCCTTTGAAAGAATTATGTTATTATCATCACGATAAATAAATTGTCGAACAATTGTATTTTTTGGTCAGAATTGTGGATTAACAAGACGATCAAAAATACTTTTCGGGACAATTATCTTAAATGAAGCTCATCGTTATAATCTTCAATGCTAAGGTTCGTTTTAATATAGAATTCAACATCATTTATTGTTGTATCTACTGAAAAACGGTTAGCAAATATAGTTTCCCTTGGAGCCATAATTTTTAAAGGCTTTGGAGTTATTGTTGTAAACAGATTTATAGCTGGGTTGTTGACGACATCTAAATTAGTTGGTATGTTTGAAGTTGAGGGAGTTAGTATAGCTTATTGGTAGAAGGATTTGGAATCATGAGCATGTTTGCCGAATTAGATATCGTAGGAGTAACTAAAGTCGACTCTGATGGAATTACATTATAATTGGATCCATTTGAAGCATGATGAGGTGGAATAAAATTATTTAAATTAGGAGTTTCAATAACAGAATGACTACTTGCTGTTGGTTATGAGGTAGAATCTTTAGGAGTAATAACAGCTGTATTTTTAGCAATACAAGGGGGTGTTGACGATGACTTAGCAGTTTTTTTATGTTTTGCTCTCGGAGAGTCAGTAAAACTATCTAAATTTCTAAATTTAGAAAACAAATTCTTTGTAGAAAAGAAATGTCTTTTAACTCCATCGAACTCAGCTTTATAACTATTGAAGAAATTGTTAAATTTAATGTCAATTACTCTGCAATTTGGACAAGTCCACTGCAAGTTGTTAACATTGTCGGATAATGCATCAGCAACATATTTTATTATTATATACAACAATAATAAAATTAAGTAAGACTTAATTGTAAATCCAATGCAATGAACTTCAATATTCACTAATTAAGATATATATGTAGAATACTTATCTTAAATAAAATAACCAGAAAAGACAATTATAGATGGTGGTTTATATTAAAAAAAGGTTTTTAAAATCGCAACACAAGAATTTTTACAGTTGAACTTTTTTTCATAAAAATGTCTCTTTCAAAATTTTTTAAAATTTTTTACTCTATAAATGTATAAATGTTGTAATGACATTAAAACACGTACAAGATAATAAGCGAGATATATGCAAAAACTGATTTTTGACACCTTTAACCGCGAATGACTGGCGTAGCGTACAAAAAATTAATTCGAGTGAGAACCCTTATTTGACTGGAGAAGAAAATTGTTTTTATTTTTAGAGGAATGTTGAAATAAAATGCTATTTTTAGTGAATCATAATTACTGAAAAATAACACAACGTGACAGTGAAAATATGCGTTTGAAATAACCTAGACTAAGTTGTAAACCACATTGAATACATCATTATGTCATTCTTAAAATTTTCAATATACCCTCATAATCTGAAGTTATCGAATTAAAAAAAAAAAAAAAAACGATGATGGAATAAAAAAAATTTTTTGAAATCATTTTTTTACCAATTTTATATATTTATATTTCCATAATGATTTCTTTTTTGTTTATTTTTTTAATTTTTAAAAGTCTAAAGAGAAGTGTGAACGTACTAGTTTTTGTATTAGTTTTCTTTTCTGAAAACTCGTAAAAATTCTCGTAATTTTTTTCCGAAAAAAAATTTTTTTTCGTAAAATTTTTAATACTTTTCATTATAAATGAAAATGGGGAGTACCAGCGTCCCTGCCCTCATCGTAAAATAGATCCAGCGGTTTAGATGTCTATAAAAAGGAAACAAACACAGATTTACTCATGTTGCAAAAAAATATTATCTTGTGAGTTTTAGGCCCGTTATTATAACTTTCCAATAACTAAATTTAGGATTTTTTTGGACACATTAAGTGTTTTGGTTATTATAACTATAAGTTAAGGCAAAAGTTACCGATAAGCTAAAGAACAGAACACTTGACATTTAACTTTTATCGTAAGGTTTATAAATTTATAGCTGCCATATTTTCTGCTTTATATAATAAATAAATAAAAACATATTTATTCCGTATAGTTTTTAGTAATGTTTCTCTGCATATTTATATTTGTTCCGGCGTTGACTTTTAAATTGCTTATCTTATTTATTTCAAAATTTTCTTATTATTTATTTGCGTTTACTGCCGTTACATTCAAATTGTTCATCTTGCCACTACGTTAACTGGCCAAATTCAATCGGGTTTTGCTTTGGGCTTTCCGTATTATTAAAATTATGAAATTTACTTTAAAATCAAGTTGAAGTAACCAAAAATAGATTAAGATATATTAGTTTATCTTGCCTTTAACTATCCGATACCTTATAGGAAGGTTAAATTAATGGGCCTTACTGTATCAAGCTAAGGGCAAGAAAAAAGATCATCATTTAAGTAACGTAATAAGATGATCCTTTTCATGAAATTTGTTAATAATTTTCGAAAAAGTAAGCAAACTACATGAAATCGACCAAGTCCAATCATTTGATACCCTACTCCACACATTTTTAATATTTTTGGAAGGGGTCTTTCAATGCAATTGTCGAGCGGTTCTCATAAGATTTAATGGTGTAATTTATATTTCTTTAAAACATATGTATATGTAACACTAATATCTAACCCACTTTTGCGTTAGCGAACTTGTGGGGAACATGGGAACAGTCATAATATTAGTGTCTTCGGAAAATAGCACATTCTAATGATTCCAATTTCATGCCTCCAGGTTTATATTTAAATATGGAACAACCAAGGAATCGGATATCGTACCACTTCGTAACCTTTTATGAGTTCATAATTAAGTGACACAGAGTATCAAAAAAATACTAAAGCATATATATCACCTAATTAAAAAATCAGATTTCATAAAATTTTAAGCTATTTTTTATGGGTTGAGAAAAAAAAAACTATTTAAATTTTTTTCTTACATTTCACAATATAGTATTATACCTCACTGTACAGGGTATTAAAATACTACCGAAGTATCGAATTTCAAATTTGCAGCTATTTTTGGGTTGAAAAGAAAATTATTAAAATTTTTGTTTTACATTTCACAGCATAGAATATATAAAAAGTAGCTTTTCTAGACGCTTTTATCCCCCTCTCGTTTCCATACAAATTTGTGTGAAAAATGCTCAATGCAGCTCCGTTAAAAAATAAATTTTATTTTAAATTCTCTCCTCATTTTTTGTTGCTTTTATTTTCTCACAAAAATGTTACCATATTTTTTAAAAATTTATATGAAGTTCGTAAACAAAGTTGAAAAAAGTTTGAAGTGAAAAAAAGAAGTGAAAAAAATAAATAAAATTGTTGTTTATTTTCCGTTGCCGTCTAAGTTTTTTTTAAAAATGTGGGTTATGTAATCCAGAATTGTTGTGTTTATACATAAAAACCTCAAAGAAAACAATTGGAAAATAATAAATATAAGTAACCCAAAGGTATACAACACGCACAAGCTAAAAACTAAAAATTTTAAACAATTTTTTCGAAAACACGATAAAGGGCGACGAAATTTCTAATAACTTTAATATTTTCTAACTGATTTTAACTCTTTTTATCTTGTTATATTCATAATGGCAAAATAAAAAACTAAAAAGTTAAAGATATTCCTATTTTAATACACCAGCAAAAATTTTTTGACTTTTGGTAATAATACTACTTACTAGACTCATTACCTAGCAATGAGTTGTCACTATTTTTTCTCATTTTTTTGAGTAGTGGAATAAATAGTTACCGGTAAATTGCGATTTCAATTAGTTCTGCAATGGCTCAGTTCGCTAGAGCGACAGCGTAGTACGCAGAAGGTTGTCCCAAACTAAACCCGGATTTTTCTTAGGAAATTTATCGAAATGGTGTAGTAAGTAATAATCTTTGAAACATGTACAAAAGTTTTTGGCTATCTTCAAATCTTAGTTGAGCCAAAATTTATTTTTGTCCTTTATTTTTGTTTACCTATCATTTGAGTCCTAGTAAATAACTACTTAGTCAACTAATAGTTTCTAAGAGATGTGTACCATATAAAAGTAATGAGTTTTTCACCCGAATTATAACCCAGCAAAAAACGATCAAGTGCTTCTAAAAAAGAACATTTTCATCACATCAAAAGCAGAATTATTGCATATTTTGTGCTTTTTTGGAAGTTATTAATAATTACTTCCAAAAAAGGGAAAGAAAAAATAAATGTATTTGTAGCAGGAAAAATGGTTAACAATTCCTAAGAAAATTAAAGTTTCACAAATTTTAAAGTCTTTTTATAATCTTTTAATAAAGCTAGAACAGAATTTTTATTAAAAAATGTATAAACATAGTTTTAAGAGAAGTACCTCCAAAGCAATGAACAAGAAGTATAAAATAATAACATCATACCAATGACAACCATGAGTTAAAAAAACTTCTGCAACTCATTTTCAGCACTAAGTACTTCCTTCCAATGACAACACCTTTGGGTAATGTAATATGTTGGTATACCGGTAAGTAAAGTTTTAGTTGGAAAATAACAATTCTAGGGGGAGTTACAATTAAAATTCGGAAGCTAGTTTTTTTTTTTTTTTTTTTTTTTTTGACACAAATGGTGTGGTGTATCATATGTTAACATTATTTCTCAAAAAATACTTCAAATCTAAATTTTAAGGTTTTTGGGTCATAGTATAAAGAAATTAGACCACATTTGATTTATTTTTGTTAGATATAATTCTCCATGTTCTTATTACAGAATTTTTATTTTTCTGGCATTTGGTAGCAGTTTTTTGCAGAGCTAACTTGCCTGTTAGAATTTTTACTGTAAGATATTTTTATTTTTATTTCATGAACGCTCAGCATCCTTTTTAAGTTCTACATGATATACGCTGAATTTTTTATTTTTAAAATTATTATTGGATTGAACTATAGAAAAATAACTACACAATTTTGAGATCACTCAATAATCTATTTTGAACGTCATAATTTTTGAAATTACGAAAATGAATTTCTGTTTATAAATTCTACAAACTTGCAAATTTTTTATGACGCCCTTGATTTTAGGCTAAATCTTTACAAATACTATTGAGTGACGTTTTCCGCCAAAACTGATTTATTTTGACAGATTAAAAAAAAAAAAAAATAATCATTATAAAAAACTGTAGCAAGTCTCTCAATGTGTTTTACATAATTCTAAGACATTTTTTGGCAATCAAAAATGCTGAAATAGAACCTGAGAATTTTTAAATATATTTTCGAATAGTCTTTACAATTTTTAGCAAATTAATATTTTGATGGGCCCTTCCAACCATACGATGTTAAAGCAAAAAAATAGAACTCAATTCCATCAAGAAACAGACTTTCTGAAAGTAGTCCTAAGAATGTGCCTGGGGAAAAACAAACTACGCACAGTGGGGTCAAACGCAAATTTTTTGGTAATAAATCTGAATCTCCTAAACTACTGGTCGGATCAAATTGAAATGTATGGAAGAGTTGTAGAGGAGGACCTAAGCTTTCAGAAAAATCATCTTGTAGTCATCCTGTGATAACACAAGATAAGATACAGGGTGTCAAAGTTGACTACCTCGAGTATGTAAAAGTTAAAAAAAATCGTAACTTGTACAAATGAAGTCCGATTTTAAAGATTTTTATATTTCTGGAAAGTGCTTGGCAAGATAAAAAAAAAAATAAGCTTACTCATCTAAGTTATCTCTTACAGTTAAAAAGATATTTACGCTTGAATTTTGAATTTTTGATTTTTTGGCTCGACTTTCTTTCGTTTTTCGGGAATAAGTCCGGAGATATATGAGGTAAAAATTTTTTAAAAATATTCTGTAATTTGCTACATATTTCAAAATAATATGCTGAAAGAATTTTTGGATTATCTCAATTCGTCTAGACGTGAAAAATATTCAAAGTCAGCACTCTGAAATTTTCATGAAAAATGGCTATTTTTTTACAAAAATATAGTACAATTCATTCACTTTTTTCTCAAAGTTCCGTTAATAAAAAATTTTTTCCTTATTAATTTCAAAAGATAAGGCTTCATAAATGGTTAATAAAGAAATTTTGAATTGATTTAAGTTTGCACCCTACATCCAGCATTGGCCGAAAATTGTCAATTTTAAAAAATAGTTTCATTTTTATCGATTAATAAAAAAAATGTCACGCGAGCTTTTTTAAATTTGGTACCCATATTTTTTATAAAAATAGATTTAGAATGATTTAACACTAAACTGCTTCCCGGCCGGCCAAAAACGAATGCAGGAGTGGAGATTTTATGTTAAAAGTCAGTTTTTTTAACGACTATTTTTAAAAGCATATAAAAAGCATATTTGCATAATATTTTTAATATTATTTCTTATGTAATGTATAAAACACAAATCAAGCTTTCATTCCTTAAAAAATCAATAAAATAGCTCCAATAACCTATTTTTGGTAATTTTTCAAATATAAATTTTTTTTTTTTAAATATCTGAAAATCCAAAAAAATTTAATTTTTTTAATACAACTCCACTAATTTTGCAAATACTTTAAAAATGTTAAAAGAATATAAAAATAGACTTATTTACCAATTCAACGATATATAAAATGTTGATATAGGTCATTTAATAATAGTAATATAATGGCCTCAAAACTACCAAGTCACGTCAAAAGTTGCAAAATTCACTATTTTGTTCCGTATTTCCATATGTGTATATACGTAACATTTTAGTTTTCTAATGTATTATGTAGGTATATATTTGTTATTATAAAGTAGTAAATTCTTTATTTGAGTAATGCTTATTTAATTTGTTCTACATATTTACATACTTATTATACATATATCCCGTATACTTATTTTATTAAGAATATATTATCGAAGATATTATTAGAGATTTTCTTGAAAATAATCAGAAACATCAAACGTTAGCAAATTTTTAACTTCCTTAGCTTCGGAATTCTCTTTTTCTATTTCAAGAGTGATTTTTGGTAGCCATCGTGTTCTTATAGAATATATAACTGGATCTGATGATATTAATAAATATTCCATTAAGTCCATATTTTGCGCTATTTTCGAACATTTTCGGGTATTGAAGAGTCGGAAATGTTTAAGATCTTTATTTCGGGCTTCCTGTGCTTCCTCTGTTAGCTCTCCCAATGGCAAAATACTATTTTCTATTATTTCTTTACCATGAGCCAATACTTTGTGAATTGTTGGAGTCATTGATTGTTAAGTAGTTCTTTAGTTTCGTAAATTTTAAATTTGTCCACATTAATTTGTTTCTTGCTATTAATGGCTGCCAATATAATCTTAAAACGCTTCAAAATATTTAAGTCAATGCCTGTGCTTGAAGATGTGAGTTCCGGATTTTCAAAGAAACGTCTTGCTGTATTTTCATTATTTGAGCTTCCATAGCCATGTAGAGCTTTATCAATTATTAATCCGAGTTGTTCTTTGAATTCTAATTGAATTCTTTTCTTCTCCACTTTTCGTAATTCGTGAAGTTCCAAATTGTTTCTTACTGTACCATTTTCCTGCCCGGGAATATTTCTATACTTCATATCATATGCAAGATGTAAGCAGAACTCCAAAAATCTTATCCTTGCGTGGAGTGGTGATATTCCAAATTTTAAAGAATTTTTATTAACAAAGACTTCAGAATTATCCTGAAATTGTGAAATCTCGTATTGGTTTCTTGATAATCCTAAATTTAATATTAGAGCTAAAGCATCTTCAGAGGTAAAGAACGATGTTGATTTCGGTGTCACTATGCTTTGGATTATCCGATGTAATCGATTGGGAGAAGCTGTTGGTAACACATCTATAACTTTTTCTACTTCCTTTGGTTGCGTACGTGTTACTAAAGCTTTAAATGTATCTTTTATTTCGACATTCGTATGTGAATTTAGAATAGATTCCTGTTTGGTCCTCTTTGTTCTTAGCTGAACTTCATCGTAACTTTTTTTGGGCCGACCCTTTTTCTGTTTTCCGATGAAAATAGGTATTTCTCCCTCCAACCACTCTTCATTTTTCTTCTTGAACTTTGGTATTGACCAATCTGAAGCTTGCATCCTTTTTTCGTATAATTTATAAAAATTTTCGAGCTTTAAACTGTCTTCTGCAGTAAGAGTTAAACCAAAATATACTACTGTATCAATGAGTTTTCTTATTTTTTCTGGACGATTTATAATATCAGATAGATTATCCCAGATTACTTTGCAAATAGTAAAGTGTTTTAATGTAATCTCCATAATGGCAAATTCACTAATAAATTTGCATATTTATAAGGATACTTATATATATAAAAAGAATATTTATATCAGGTAAATGGTGACAGGCAAAAACGAATTAAAAAATTTAAATTTTTTCTCAAAACCCCCAATTTCATTCAGTTTATTTTTATGACCTGTAATGTTAAACAGGTACGTCAAAAAATTGTAAAAAAATCATTTTTGTTATAATACATTAATTAAGTAGCTATTTAAAAACTTAAAAAAATGTAATAAAAAACGAAGGAAAATATACTTATTTATGTACTTAGGTAATTTTAAAAATCTTTTCAGTAGAAAAAAATTATGAACACTTTAAATAAATTCATTAATAAATATTATTATCTCGTAACAAAAATAAGCAATGCAGTTGAGTGTTACGTATACACACATATAGAAATACGGAACAAAATAATGAATTTTGCAACTTTTGACGTGACTTGGTAGTTTTGAGGCCATTATATTACTATTATTAAATGACCTATATCAACATTTTATATATCGTTGAATTGGTAAATAAGTCTATTTTTATATTCTTTTAACATTTTTAAAGTATTTGCAAAATTAATGGAGTTGTATTAAAAAAATTAAATTTTTTTGGATTTTCAGCTATTTTTGGAAAAAAATATTATTTTTGAAAAATTACCAAAAATAGGTTATTGGAGCTATTTTATTGATTTTTTAAGGAATGAAAGCTTGATTTGTGTTTTATATATTACATAAGAAATAATATTAAAAATATTATGCTAATATGCTTTTAATATGCTTTTAAAAATAGTCGTTAAAAAAACTGACTTTTAACATAAAATCTCCACTCCTGCATTCGTTTTTGGCCGGGCGGGAAGCAGTTTAGTGTTAAATCATTCTAAATCTATTTTTATAAAAAATATGGGTACCAAATTTAAAAAAGCTCGCGTGACATTTTTTTTATTAATCGATAAAAATGAAACTATTTTTTAAAATTGACAATTTTCGGCCAATGCTGGATGTAGGGTGCAAACTTAAATCAATTCAAAATTTCTTTATTAACCATTTATGAAGCCTTATCTTTTGAAATTAATAAGGAAAAAATTTTTTTATTAACGGAACTTTGAGAAAAAAGTGAATGAATTGTGCTATAGTTTTGTAAAAAAATAGCCATTTTTCATGAAAATTTCAGAGTGCTGACTTTAAATGTTTTTCACGTCTAGACGAATTGAGATAATCCAAAAATTCTTTCAGCATATTATTTTGAAATATGTAGCAAATTACAGAATATTTTTAAAAAATTTTTACCTCATATATCTCCGGACTTATTCCCGAAAAACGAAAGAAAGTCGAGCCAAAAAATCAAAAATTCAAAATTCAAGCGTAAATATCTTTTTAACTGTAAGAGATAACTTAAATGAGTAAGCTTATTTTTTCTTTATCTTGCCAACCACTTTCCAGAAATATAAAAATCTTTAAAATCGGACTTCATTTGTACAAGTTACGATTTTTTTAACTTTTACATACTCGAGGTAGTCAACTTTGACACCCTGTAGCTTATCTTGTGTTATCACAGGATGACTACAAGATGATTTTTCTGAAAGCTTAGGTCCTCCTCTACAACTCTTCCATACATTTCAATTTGATCCAACCAGTAGTTTAGGAGATTCAGATTTATTACCAAAAAATTTGCGTTTGGCCCCACTGTGCTACGTTGTTTCCTAGAGCACATCAATGATGTACATCACAAACGAAGCAAAATTACTTCGTTTATAAATATATGACATCAAATTGCATTTTCATGGAGGGAGGAAAAATATTAAAATATCTAAAATTTTGGTTTCAAAGTTTGCCATTGTATAACTCTTGACCGAATGGCGATACAGCCATTACATATAAAGTAATATTGTTGTTCTGGAGAGCAGTTTTCTTCTGCAACTCTAACACCAAAAACTTTAACTTGTAGAAAAAAATCAAAAATATAAAAAATAATGTACAGTGGTCTAAATCACTGTTTTAGCGGCATATAATTCAAATTTTGAAAGCAATAATTCGATAAATATTGTATGGTGTACAGATTACCAATACTTCACTAAATAATTTGACATTTTTACTTTTGTTTTCAATATTCGCACAGCTGAAAGCGGTCAAAAATAGCATATGTTCCAGCAAGTGCATTGAAAGAATATTGCTCCTTTTTATTCAGTGAGTGTTTATGGTAATTTTTAACGAAAAAACAATAAACAATATTTTTTTCCGAAAATGTAAGATATGTTTTAATTAAAGAATAAATGTTTGTGATCCGTGTTTATCTAGTCTAGTACAAATTTATTGCAGAAAGAAACATTTGTAACAGCATAGTTTCGTGACTGCAAGTTTTGGAATTCGGTTAGATTAGGTCCAATTCTCGTTTCGTTTATTAACTTCGTTTATTATTGTTTGAAATGTCCAAAATGATCTGTCCGTTCTTCCCCGTTTATTTGTTAATGCACTTTTTGTACACAGTAATTGTTCGCCAACGCACCTTTTGTGAACAAAGTACAGGTCGCTATTTCGAAGATGTCGTAATGAAATTTGCCACTAATAATTATTTTGGTGCAAGGGCGAAGCCTATTGGTTATGATCGGATCATTATTTCACCTAATCCTAATACAAATGTCCTCCCAGTTTAACGCTCATAAAGGGGTATAATATACACATATTTGAATGATATAAGTTCTACGTAATTACAAATATGTGTACCCAATTTAATAAATGTCGGTCAATAATTAATCATAGTTCCCATATAAACCCCTCAGCCGAAAATCAACTTAACGTATATAAACCCACATTAGTATTATGATTATATTTGACACAAACAACTTTTATATAAGTTGAAAGCAAAGCAAGAAATTTTATGAGTATCGGTCCATAACTAGCTATAGCTCCTATTATGGCCTCCTTTCGGAAATCATTCTAAAGTTCATTTATGACAGTACCGACATAATATTATGGCTCATATATATTAAAAGAGAAGTGAAATATGGGCAGGGCATCAAAAAGTCTGTCATATCTTATAAAAAATGCAATGCTAAAGTAGAAAAAATATTTATACAAAATGTTTATTTAAAGCCTATACATGTATGTATTTTCTGAAAGCTGAAACACACTAAAAAATATAAAATATATATTTTTTTTCGTCCGTGACGTCTTAAAAAATCGTTTTTTGTTTATAACTCCATATTTCTAGGGTGTATTTAAATTTCTGAATATGGCTAATTGATCTATCCAACTAGGTCTATAACCTAGTCTATGTCATTTTAAATGTGTAACCAACCTTTTTTATTTTGTAGCACAATGTAACTTATATCCGACTGTTGCTGAGAACATATATTATTGTTATCGTGACTATACCCCAACCATGTTTTTTGTGGTCTCTCAGTAAGTGTGGTGCTAGATTATTTCCGAAATATCACACTAACCACAAAGTTACCAATTGCGATCATGCACCATCCAAATTTAAGGAAATTTAGTGAGAAAACTTCTTTATAAAGTGCAAGTAGAAGAAAAAAATTTCTGTATATCAATTTAAAGAGAAAATTACATTAAAAACATTTTTTAATGTTTTCTCGCGTATTTTTTTTGTGAAAATACTACCGCTATTTGCAATTATTTCGCTGCATTTCTAAATTATATTTCATCCGTGAAACCTCTGATTATATCCAAATCAACATATTAAATATATTATTTTGTACATATTTCAATTGCAAAAAGGTTTTGTCCCAAAAGCATTATACTTTTTCAGATCTCTACTTAATGAAAAAATTATGGAATTGGGGTAGTGTGGACAGAAAAATATATTGGGGCAAAGTGGGATTTTCCATCCATTTTCTGGAGTTCTGCTGAAAATAAAGTAAACAATCGTGTTTCTTATTGGAATCACATTTTTTTTAACTTTAATTAAGTATATCTCCTAAACTAAAGTTCAGAAAAAAATAATTTTTTGCGCAACCAAATTTCAAAGTGTTGGCTTTAGTTTCCTGAAGAAATAAAAAATATACATATTTTGTTATACTAAAATTATGCATTTATTTAAAGACATGTATTTCTGTGGTACTATTTCGTGTGTCACTTGAATAAGGAATTCTTTTAATATTAATCAGGAAGGCTATGAGTTGAATTTCTTTTAATATAAATGGCTAGAGAATTTTTAATTTGATAGTTTTTAAATAATTTTTATTCAAAATGCGACGTGGTAAGGCTCTTAATATCTATGAAAAAGAAAAAAATTTGATTTTGAAATCTCAGGGTCAGAATCCGTTCCAAATAGCCAAAAACATTAATAGAGAAAAGACAGTTGTGTACAATTATTTAAATAACGTGGAAAGATATGGGAAAAACATGAAAGGGCGGAAGAAAATGGCAACAACTCTAAAAGAAAGACGAAAAATTCTTAGAATTGCATCAAATTCTGACATGTCGGTATCAAAAATACGTGAAAAAGTGAAGTCAATGCCAGTCTAAGAACAGTGCACCGTATTTTAAAGTCGTGCCCATACATAGTCCGACGAAAACTGCAAAAAACCACCACTTATTGAAAAACGCAAATCACAACGTCTACAGTTTGCCAAAAATACAATGACATGGTCCGACAAATGGTTTAAAGTTGTATTTTCCGATGAAAAAAGTTTAATATTGATGGTCCCGACGGGTATAACTATTACTTCCATGACCTAAATAAGGAGGAATTATTTTTGAGCCGCAGACACAGCCGAGAGGGCGGAATAATGGTATGTGGTGCCATTTCGTATTATGGTACCATAGAATTGGCTTTTGTATCCAACAAAATGACTGCAACGACTTACAAAAACATTCTGGAGGAAGCATTTCCAAAATTTAATGATTTCTTTGGACCCAACACGACGACGCTCCGATTCATACCGCCAGAGCAGTAAAACAATGGATTAATCAACAAGATGTTCAACTTTTGGATTGGCCCCCATATTCACCAGACCTGAATCCAATAGAAAATGGCTGGTGTTGGCCTGCAAGAAAAGTTTATGAAGGAGGAAAACAATTTGAGACGATAGAACCCTTAAAGGATGCAATAACGGAAGTATGGAGTTCAATTTCGCTAAATTACTTAGAGTCATTATACAAGTCGATGCCAAATCGCATTTTTGAGGTTATTTCTTAAAATGGTGGCAGCACTCATTACTAATTGAATGCTAGAAGATAATAAATTTCATTTTTATAACCTAAAATTTAAGAATAAATTACAGTTTGCTTAGTTTTAAAATATTCCTTATTCAAGTGACACACGAAAAAGTACCACAGAAATACATGTCTTTAAATAAATGCGTAATTTTAGTATAACAAAATATGTATATTTTTTATTTCTTCAGAAAACTAAAGCCAACACTTTGAAATTTGGTTGCGCAAAAAATTATTTTTTTCTGAACTTCAGCTTAGGAGATATACTTAATTAAAGTTAAAAAAATGTGATTCCTTATTCAAGTGGAAGGCAGTGCATATAATGCCTTCGTGATATAAGGATTAGTGAATTATTTGATTTTTGTACGCGTTCGAATAAAACATAACAAAAGTTGACCGGATAAATTACAATCATTAAAGGAACAATATATTTTAGGGGTTTTTCTACAGATTTATTGCGTGTAACAATAAAAGACAAATTAATGATTAGACATGATTTTTTATTATTTTCTTTGAAACACCTTCTATTAGTAATTTGATTGTACTTTGCGTAACTTTTTTTAGAACCAACTGTCGACTTGTGTACAAAATTTGTCAATATTTTGGGCGTAGTAGCATTGGTTTTCCTTAATTGACTTTAAACAAGACCTCAATATCTTTCAATTGGCCTAAGTTTTGGAAAGTTTGGAAGGTTGCCATTTTTTGGAACAAAATTAACATTATATTTACTATACCATTCTAGAGTACTTTTACCGTAACGGCGTGATGCCAGATCATGCCAAAAGAATGTTGAGACTCTTTGTTTTTTTATAAGTCAGTCTTCTTTGTAGACACCCCTTGATGTAAATATACGAGTTTATTGTGCCCGATATTACATACGATTCACTTCATTCGTCTGTTACATATAGCTTACCAAACAAGAAACTTTTTCTGAAATTTTGATTGTATTTTGGTACGGTACTCTTCTAGAACATTTCCTCTAACATCTGCTACATAAAACTTTTGTCCTGGAAGCTGTAAGAAGTCAGAAATGACGTCCATTACACAACAATTATTTTTCAGAGATATATTAACCACAAAAAGAAAAATAAGTTATCAGCAGAGAAAGTTATAACCAAAAATATGTATTACATTTTATACGAACGCACACTTTAAAAGCAAGAACACTCTTGCCTTATTAATAATCATATTTATATGTGGTATAAAATTAGTTTTGCATTAACTAATGCCTAGATCAAGAAAATAATTGATTAATTCTAAGAGAGAAATTTACATCAACATCTATAAGAAATATTTTAATATAATCGGGGAACATTCCCAGCAAAAGCTTTGGTTGCCATGTAATGAGTTAAGAAGCTAATATAATGGCTCTTTACTACTTACACATTAGCTGAATAACCAATTATTTTAACAGGGCGATGACATTGGAGGCAACTACTTGTCTCAAATTATTACAAGTAAGCATTTTAGAATATCATTACAAGAACTAATTAACTCCAAGCTGTTCAATTATTCATTGATTTTAAAGTAGCACAGAAGTCATTATTAGAATAGGAACTAATTATACTTTAGGTTACAAGTAACTAATGAAATGTCAAGATATAAAAAACCGATTTTTATTTTAAAGGTCAAAAATTGTATAAATTTTAATTAAAAAAACTTAACAATAACCAAAGATATAATATTTTAAAAACTATTTCAGATTAAAAATCATGCGCAAATTTCGCTTCTTCATATATTTATCCCTTTTTTTAATATATGAATTAGTAAACTGGATTTAGAAATCAATAAAAAGTAGTTTTTCAAAAATCTGATTATAAATAAGTAATTACATACCGGGTTATATATAAGTAGTTACTAAAGTATTTCTGTCTAATGCAGACGGTACCTCGTTGTCATTAAAATTAACTACTTCCGTAACTACATGCCATTACCAAGATTTGCTGGGTTAGTATACTACGATGGTTAAAAACTTTCGTCAAATGAAAAGGAAGAAGATTAATGGTCCAAGGTGACTATCTTGGGGAAATCCAGGGAGAGCATTAATGTGTTTAGAATTGAAATTTTCATAACGAACATATTGTATTTTGTCATCCAAGTACAATATTATTCATGCTGTTTTGAGAAAATATCAACAAGTTTAACTTATAAATAAGAAGTGTGTGGTTAACTTTGTCGAACGCTTTAGTAAAGTGTATAAGTGTATATCATATCAGTTTGGTGGTTTCTAAACATTCCACTATAATTTTTTACCAGCTTTAAATAAGGAATGATAAAATAATTTATCCATGGATATCCTCTAATATTCATATGTGAGAGATTTGTTAAAAATGACAGATTAAGGCTTTGATCGACTCATTGCACAGTTTTTCAACAAGCAGTTATTATCTTTCTGTCTTCACCACTTACTTGAATGGTGTTAGTCTTGCTGGTCTTGTGAATACATAAATCATTTAAAAATATTCAATAAACACTAAATATCTTTAAACTTGAACTTTTTATGTTACACTTAACCCCAATATTTCTAATTGTACCACAAAATTAGTTCATTTGAAAAAACGTCGACAAATAATACCAAAATAATCCATTCTATATAACAGATCCATTGCAGGGTTCAAAAGCTTTACTTTACCCCATTCTCCCCTACTTTTGAGTTCCAAAAATTATTTGATTTTGATTAGCAATTGCTAGAAAATATTTATCATTCATTCCATGAAAGAACACCGAAAATTTTTCCCTAGGTCTTCGGATTTAAATATTTGCCATACACATACCCTAGGGAGCCATTTGAATATATCCATTTTTATTTTTATTTTTTTGAATTTTGAAAAACATATTAAAAGAAGCTTGAATTCGAAGAGGTAGAAGTTTGTGCAAAATGCATTGTAAAACTGCAATCACATTACGAGTGCATTTTTAAATAAACAATTTATTTTTAAATTATTTCCTTTAAAGTGATCTCAGATGGCCTTCACTAGAGCCTTGAATCAATAAAATCCATCTACATCACAAAGAGATATTAACATTTAAAGTTACGTAGTTTGCAAGATTTTTTAACTTTAACAAAAATTAAAATCGTGAATAAATTCTCGATTCTTTTGAAATTTGAAAAAATAATAATGAGAAATGCTAAACGGCTGCATAGGTTATATGCATACAAATATAAACAAAATCTAATGACCCTTCGTCAAAAAATGTAATTTTTTAAAAATCTAAATAAAATAAAAATAATTCGGGAATTGGATTGTATTTTTTAAAATTTCAAATTCGAACTCAGAAAAAATGATAGCATGAGGTTTTTTTAAATGTAAAATATATGCAAAAATCTGGACATTTTTTTTTTGTCAAATAATTAAATTTGAATTTTTTTGATAATTCGATAACTATAAAAAATAGTAACGTTAAATATTTTTTATTTACTTTTCATTTATTTACTGAATCTGCCTTACAGTGCACAGTGGGGCAGAATCGAAATTTTTTGGAAATAAATCTGTAACTTCTGATCGCCCGGTTGGATTTTCATGAAATTTGGTATAGGCATAGCAGAGGAGTGTACAATGTTATGTTTGGAAGGGGGGGCACAACAATCCCTACAAGGGCGGAGCTAAGGGGGCTCAAAGTTAGGTATCTCTGACATAAAAAAATTGTAATTGCTTGCAAAATTTTTGTTTCTCGTCCGATTTCAAATATTTCTATATATTGTTGTAGGCCTTGATATATAAAAAACAAGCTTACACGTCCTATTTATCTCTTATAGTTTTCGAGTTATTTGCGTTTGAATTTTTAAGCACCACAATTTTGGATGTTCTTGGTCCAGTTTTTTTCATATACATCCTAGTATTTCCGACCGATATTATTAGTTTTTTTCTTAGTTAGTTAAAGTATCTATTGAATAAAAAAAATTGAAGTCGATATCTTTACCGAGTCCAAAAATAAACGATTTTGAATTTGAAAATTGCAAAAAAGACGATTTTTTGTGTTTCTTTTTTTTGCCGAAAAAGTATCTACACTCTTTTTTATATAAAATAAGATTTTCTTTAGCAACATATAATAATTTTGCACTTTTCTGAAAGGTAACTTCACAGAGATGACTTTAAGATAAAAAAAACCCAATAACTCAATTTGTCATGGTACATACATATTTTATATGAAAGTTTTGATTTTAGACCATATTTTCTCAAATCCCAAGGCACGAATCGACAAGCGGAATATATTTTAAGAATTCTCAGTATGTTGTTAAAAGTTTCAAATCAAAATCTACGGAACTTCGGAAAAATGTGGATTCTATAGCCAAAAATGTAAAGAATCCCATTTTTGGGAATTTTGATTAGTTTATTTGGAAATTCAGGAAAACCCTACCCCCGATTGAAATTTGGTTAACGCGCTTTTATTTATATTAATAAGATCCACATTTCCTGCAAATTTCATTAAGATATCTTTATAAGCAAATATGTTATTACAATTAAAAAAAAAATAAAAAAAAATAGCGAAAGAAATTTCAAAAATATGTATTCCAAATTAAGCTTATCCTTTAGCATATATAATTTCCGATCTTTTGCAAAAAGATTCAAGTCAATATCATGCCTCATTTCAGAGATATGCTCCTTCAAACTTTTATATTTCCAATTTATTGTATATATGACTATATTTTTACAAACTTGCAACTTTTGCCTTTAGTTTTGCGTGAATAATTACTTAGAAAATTATGAATATTTCCGTATACTTTTACTAATATCTATACACAAAATATTTTTATAAAAATAATTAATAAATATTTTTTATTTTTAATAGGGTTGCCACGTTTCCCAAATTTAAGTAAATCTTTATCCTTTTCTAAGCATTCATATATTTCTAATAATGAATTTAAAATAACAAAACAAACAAAAAATGTCTATTTGAACTCAATCAATATTATTATTTTTGGTATTTATCATCTTCCTTAATAAATATTCTATTTCTAATACGATTTTTTATTACTTATTTACATTAAATTTATGTAGACAATTTTTCTAATATTTTAAACTTATACTACTTACTTATATAACATAATCTGTTGTATATGTATACATATCTAAAAGATAATAAAGGTCCTTCAAGTCTTCAGTATTTTGAGTTGATAAAGGCTCATAATAAATCCAACGTTTTCTCATTGATGATAGTACAAGGTCGGATGATAACAATAGCTATTAAAAATGTCCTCGTTTTGTGACGTTCTGGAGCATTTCCTGGAGCTGAATAATTGAACGTACTTAAAATCTCTGTTTCTTGCTTCTTGAGTCTATTCTGTAATATTTCCAAGTGGAAGAATATTTCGTTGAATTATAATTTCGCCATGGCACAATACTTTCTGTACTGTTGGTGTCATTTCTTTCCATGGATATAGAAAAACAAATAGTTTAGATATTTCTGTTGCAAATCGAGCAGAGTTAATTTTGTGCTTACAATTAATTGCCATTAATAGTATGTTAGTCCTTTGAAAGAGGTTGTAAATCATTTATTTCATCTTTAATATATTCCACTAAATCCTTTGTTGTTGTCTTCGACACCCTTGTGTATTCGAACCAAATAGGTCTGCAAAAATGTTTTGATGCTGGAGTGGTATATTAAGCCATATATCTTCAAATGAGTCTTTACACTTTGATGAAGATTGCTTTAAGGAATAAGATAGCATTCTTAATGGCAGCAAAGATGCTATAAATACGCTTTTATAATCCGCCATTTTCTTACTTCCACTAGCATGCTTGTATTTAGAAAGGGCTGATAGTCCGTCACATCCCCATTTACAGATTAATACAACGTCGCTGTTATTTACTTTTTCCAACTAATCTGCAGAAAAATCTGCTACTATCTTTGTAGCTGTATTCTCAAGCAAAGAAGATAGCTCTACCATGCTTCCTTTTCGGTAACCGAAATAGATGGTAAAATAGTTTGCTTTTTTTCTTGAATATCCTTGTATGATGGTAGAATTGAGTGTCCCTTTTCAAACAGAGCTTTTCTTAAAATTTGAAATTTGTTTCGGCTGAGGTCCAGTTCAAGCATTAAAGCAATTGCTTCTTTCTCTGTAAAATTGGATTGTGATGTTGGAGTAGGTACACATTCGGCAATCCGTTTAAGACGTTTTGGTGATGCAGTTGGCAGTATTTCAGCAATATTAATTGCACTCTTAGGTTGCTTCTCCTTTTTTAACATTTCTTTGAATGTATCAGAAACTTCTTCATTCGAAATTATAGAAAGCTTATGGGCCAGTCTTTTCTTCTTAGATCTTGTACTTAAACCATTATATGTCTTGCAGGGTGCTCCAGTTGATATTTTGCACGCCGATATTTCTGTATGAGTATCCATCCAATCGTAATGTTTAATCTGTTAGTACGCTGATTCAAGGACTTCATTTTTCGTCATACAACTTTATAAAGCTCTCTATCTGAAATTACAAATGACGTCGACTTTTCCATGATATGTAGTTTTTATGAATTCCACTATAGATTCTAAACGATTAAGATCATTTTTATATAAACTCCACAGAACACAACACAATTGTTCATGTTTCAATGTAATCACCATGGTAATCAACTTCGTTATGATGTTGATAAGGATTAGCTGCGCATTTATATACATATATATATATATATATATATATATATCTACTAGATATATCGCACAGGTATATATACTTACAGGTATTCTGTGAATTTTCATTAGGTAAAATATCTGAAAGAGTCAATTTGGAAGAGTACCTATACCGAACTCATTGATATTATATGTTGCTGTTAGGTATTAGGTTTTGTTATTTTAAATTCATTAATAGAAATATATGAATGCTTAGAAAAGGATAAAGATTTACTTAAATTTGGGAAATGTGGCAAACCTATTAAAAATAAAAAATATTTATTAATTATTTTTATAAAAATATTTTGTGTATAGATATTATTAAAAGTATACGGAAATATTCATAATTTTCTAAGTAATTATTCACACAAAGCTAAAGGCAAAAGTTGCAAGTTTGTAAAAATATAGTCATATATACAATAAATTGGAAATATACAAGTTTAAAGGCGCATATTTCTGAAATGAGGCATAATATTGACTTGAATGTTTTTGCAAAAGATCGGAAATTATATATGCTAAAGGATAAGCTTAATTTGGAATACATATTTTTGAAATTTCTTTCGCTATTTAGAAATAAACCAAACAAAAGGCCCAATTTGAGGTTTTTGGAGAAAATACAAATTTTTAATTGTAATAACATATTTGTTTATAAAGATATCTTAATGAAATCTTAATGAAATTTGCAGGAAATGTGGATCTAATTAATATAAATAAAAGAACGTTAACCAAATTTCAATAGGGGGTCGGGTTTTCCTGAATTCACAAAAATGGGATTTTTTACATTTTTGGCTATAGAATCCACATTTTTTCGATGTCCCGTAGATTTTGATTTAAAACTTTTAATAACATATTGAGGATTCTTAAAAGATATTCCGCTTGTCGATTCGTGCTTTGGGATTTGAGAAAATATTGTCTAAAATCAAAACTTTCATATAAAATGGGTCGAATTCGGGAGGGTATGTACCATGACCAATTGAGTTATTGGGCTTGTTTTTTATCTTAAAGTCATCTCTGTGAAGTTACCTTTCAGAAAAGTGCAAAATTATTACTTGTTGCTAAAGAAAATTTTATTTTAGATTAAAAAGAGTGTAGATACTTTTTCGGCAAAAAAAACACAAAAAGTCGTCTTTTTTGCAATTTTCAAATTCAAAATCGTTTATTTTTTTAATTCAATATATAATTTTGATCTTTAACCAGTTAGGAAAAAAAACTAATAAAATCGGTCGGAAATACTAGGATATATATGAAAAAAACTGGACCAAGGACATGCAAAATTATAAGAGATAAATAGAACATGTGAGCATGTTTTTTATAGGTCTTATTAGGGCCTACAACAATATATAAAAATATTTGAAATCGGACGATGAACATAAATTTTGCAAGCGATTAAAAAATTTTTATGTCAGAGGTACCCAACTGCCCCACTTTGCAATGTAAATCGAAACTTTTTGGAATTTATCGTACTTTTTTATGTACGATATTTCAGAAAAATCTATTCACATACTTTCGTACACAAAAAATACATTAAGAAATATCAAATTATTACAGAAAGAGATGAGTTGATTTATTAAAGTTAATTTTGTCAGCATCCCCTCATGGTCCTACTTTAATTGTTTTTATGTAAAAATGGAAGACATGATTTTTAAAATATCCTTGATACAAAGAGGAATATTGATTTCAGTATCTTTTTGTGTTCAAAAATGGCATTTTATAAAAATAATTAGAAACCAGATTTATTACGTATTAATTTTGTTTAGATCGGACAGATAGGTTCGAAAATATATGGATTTAAAATTTACGTTTTTAAAAAAATGTCTGAAAAAAATAAACTTTGAACGGTGATAAAAACTAAACTGACGAAGTGAGTGTCTATACCAAATTTCATCGAAATCGGAGATGGTGAGGTTTGTCGGGTATTCGAAAATTGTTGTTTTTTAAATATGTTTGTATATATATATATATCCATAAAGCTTTAAGGTAATATAAAAATCAAAAATCGAATGAGAAACTAAAACTTGGCAAGCGGTTTAAAACAATTTATGTCTGAGCTGCCATAATTTGAGATTCCAGAGCTTCGCTCTTGTTATGCAGATTATACCTTCCAAATTTAACCTCGAACACTCCCTGGCTATACCTATGCAAAAGTTTGTGTAAATCCAACCAGTCAATTAGAATTTCTAGTTTTATTTCCAAAAAATTTTTCATTTTTTCGGTGTGTGGCTTCGGCTGTCATAATTTTGTTACATATAATTTTGAAGTGTTAATTATTTAGTTATTTCGTGATAATAGATTAATAATTTTTAAGACAATTTCTTAGACTATCAATTGGTTCAATTTTGTGTGTAAGTGAAGGTGGAGTTAATTCAACGTTGTTACTTACTGCAAATTTAAAGTTTACGATTGCAATAATCCAAACGTTTTTTATAGGCATCCTTTCATATATACCGAACAACAGAACATAACCAGTTGCTTTAATATAGTCGATTTTTATCAAAGAATACTAGCAATGGCAACTTCATTCTTGAAACAATATTACAAACACAAAAGGTACAAAGTATAAACTAAAACACAAAAACTAAGAATAAGTACTTAGACATGTACATTGTATATGTACGCTTAATTGTATTATGTATGGAACATACTAATACCGTCTAAAAAACAATAAACGATTCTTGTGGAATTTATCCAGTTTAATTCAATTCATTGTTGTTGGCGGCATTTAAAAGCTTTTACGCATTCAAACTTAGTCAAATACTAAATATACAACCCAGCGGGAAAATAAGATATTCTTGCACTGTTCAGGCCTTTGTAAATGCCTTCACCTTCCTTTCCAAAAAAATCAAAACACATTTTACTTTGCCTTCTATGAAAATTCCTCAAAAAATCTGCGGCATCCTTTCTTAAAAAAAAGATTACTAATTCTTATTTCTCCTTACGTGCTATTTATGTTTTGCGAAACGGTGAATCTATGCAACTTACATTAAATCTGACACCGGAATTATATGTTAGGGGCTTACGTTCTCAAAAAAAAAAAAAATTTACGATAACTATTTTTGTTTCTGTTTGTTATGTTCAGCTTGGTCGAATCTCTATACCCACCATCTGCAACTTTTAAAAATTTTTCCTTATTTTTTTGTTTCAGTGTTTACATTGGTCCTTGGACCAATGTGAATTTAGTTGATGCGCATGCTTTTTTGTATAAGATATCGGCCGAAAAGTATAAACTGGAGTTACGACGAACACGCTGTTTTCCCAGTATTTTTTCCATAGCTTTTTTGTTTATGAACCGATTTTGTTCATTTTCAATACCAAACAAACCTTATATAAGACAAATATTTGAGCTAAATTTCGTCCTCCTAGGATGTCCGCCCCGAGCCTTCTACTGCTTTCAACAGGCAGACGGACATCGTTAAATCGTCATAGATTCTCACGAGGGCCCAGAATATGTATACTTTATTAGATGACTATTTCGACATGTTACACACGGAATGATAAACGCAATAACCCCACATAATTTTTGGATGGTGGGTATATAAATGTTTATGCAATGATTTTCTATAACTTTCAATGTGATACTGACATATTGTGAGATCGAGAAATTACTAGGTATGAATTCTACTAAAAGTAAAAATTATTCAATATTGCATAGATATTTGAGCGTTCAGAACCGTTTTTCTCTTTTAACTCCATATAAGTTAACAAGCGTTAAAAAAAGATGCCCGTTTTTGCAAGGAAACGAAGAAAAAATTCTGCCAATATTCTTGAAAACTTATTTATGAGATTGTTACAGATAATGAAATCTGAATCTATGCGTATGATTTCTAAAAGGCACCCCTCGTACAGAAATATTTTTAAACCTCAGACAAAAAAGCTCAAAATCATTTAGTCTTACTAAATGATTTTCCACGTAAGAGAGCCAATTAATTTAAGAGAAAGTTCATGCTTACAAACTTCTTTTTTCAGGAAAGCCTACATTGACATTGTAAATGAAAACGAAATTGCAAAGCGCCGTGGATTTTTGATGGGCCTAATAGTACTTTTTTCTTGCTGCGAAGTATTAACTTAAATGCTCTGGTGTGTGTCCATCACGCATTACACATCATACGTGGCCATCGACTTTTTTACATTGACTAAAACAAAAACTTCCCTAACTATACTTTATGTTTTGGCCCTAATAAAATTAATTAAATAAAATTAAAATAATTTAATTTCACAATATAAAAAAAGTTAAAATTACATTAAAAAAAATTAAACTGGAATGTTTCGAATTATTGTAAGTACAAAAGCCTATATGAAATTTCATGTAAATCCAACCAGCTTATTAGAAATTTTATAAGATCTCCAAAAAATTTTCAATCTATCCCACTGTGCAATAATAATTATTTTAAAACAATAAAGTTTCAATACCAATATAAAATTAATTTTATATGCTATTAATAAACAAATGCAATAACTCGTAAAAACTTAAATTTTTTGTTTTTTCCGTTGATGAACACCTGTTGTTCTAAAATTAATTCAACTTTAGGAATTTTTGCTTGAGTTGCAATTATGGATTGAAATTTCCCAGAAGTTTTGATTTCCCGGGATAGCGGGTCATATTTTTGGATTTCCTGGGATCCCGAATTAAGTACTACAGTTATCAATACTCGATTTGAGTTGAACAACTGATACCCAAATAGGATATGAATCTTTTCAATACAGATTTAAAACAACGCACAGTGTCCCATTCAAAAAATTAAATGGAAATAAAACCGGAATTTCCGAACGGCTGGTCCGATTGCAATGAAGTACAGTGACAGTAGTGATAGTAGTCGAATTTAAGTTTCAAGTTTGTACGATATAGACGCAACGAGGGCGGATCCACAGAGTCACAAAGTTAGGCCACCAAAAATATTAAAAACGATCGTGATTTGTTATATCTTAAGATATTTATAGGAGTAGTCGATATCTGCAAAAAGCATCGTCGTACGTGTAGGTTATCTCTTTTAGTTTAAGAGATATGGACTTCAAAGATTAAAATTTTTACTTCTTGACCTACCTTGTTGAAGTTTTTTTTTCGATACAGCGGGTCCAGATTTCACCCGCTTTTTTTAATATTTTTATTTTGTTAGCAACAAATAAAATAATTGTGTAAAACATTAAATCTTTACGGAATCAAAAGTTATATGCCTGTTGAAAAGAATATATATATATAAATTCCAGCTTTGCCATTTGAAAAATTAAGGCAAAAATTGAAAAATCATGAAAAAAGTAGATCGAATTTGGGAGACCCTAGTTCTCGCTGGACTAAAGTTTCAACAACTTTCTTTCTTCACACAATTTTTCTATAAAGTTATCATTCACTTACTTAAGAGAAATTTTTATAACTGAAAAAGAATGTAACTACTTTTTTGGAAAAAAAGCGGCAAAGAATCGACGTTTTTCCAAATTTAAATGAAAATAAATATAACTTATGATTCCGCAAAGGTTTTTTAAATATTTTTTATACAATTTTGTTATTTGTTAATAAATAAAAATATTTAAAAAACGTCGAGATGAAATTTGGACCCGCTATAGTGAAAAAAATTCACCAAGATAGGCCAAACAGTAAAAATTGTAATCTTTGAAGCCCAATATTTCTTAAACTAAAAAGGATATCTAAATCGGTTAGATATAACGAATCAAATCATTTTTAATATTTTTATTACCCGAGGTGTTCAATTTTGGGACATTGTGGACCCGCCCCCTAATGTCCAAACTCGAAATACCACTGTGAAATTTCATTAAAATTGGACCAGCCGTTCAGAAATTCCATATTTATTTTCATTTCATTTTTTTAATGGGACTCTGTGCAGCGTTATAAATGTGCTGATAAAAGGATAATTAACTGATTAATCAACTAGAAAGAGTACTGAGAAAGTGCAAAGGTGCCAGGGTATATATCATGGAAGAGATTTGTGGATAAGAATATATAAAAATCATTGAAAGCAGATGAGAAACAAAAATATGGCAGGCGCACAGTGATTCGGTCCCATATAAAAATCGCCAAAATAGAAGAAGTTATTGTAAACTTATGAAATTTGTTATATATTGGGAAAATTAAGAAATAACCAAAGTTTGGAAAAAATCAGTGCAAGGTTTTACGTACCTCTCATATATTCTGCATTTAAAAATTGCGATTTTTTCTACAAATTTCGGGCAAAAGTTCTGAAAGTTGGTCAAAGTTCCGCATAGTCCATTGTGTTTATATCTTCTATAGGTTTTTGGAATCGGAGCAAGGAAACTTATACTTTTCATATATCATTTTTCTTAAAAAATTGTTATAAATCAGCCAAAATTAATCTCATATTCAAATTATTTCGCATTGTAGCGCCTTTTAGTAGCGGCGTTGAAATTGGCTTAGTAAATCAAAAGTTAGTTATTGGGGCGTATTCATGCTAAATTAGTTAATATTACTCATACGAGCAAGATAAAAACTGGCCGTTCTTTTTTGATTATGAATAAGTGCATCAATATATCGAACAAAATCTTAATAAATAAAAAGTATTAATATATTTGACTTTTTTGGAAAATTACCATAAAATACCTTAGATTTCAAATAAAAATGATCTTTTTTGATTATCATTTATAGAATCCCAATAATAAGAATAAACCAAAAATTAAAAAAAAAAATTAAACATTTTCCTATCTTGTGTACCTTAATGTTTGACCCTTTTGGAAAATGTTAATAAAATAACTTGATTTTTCTAACAAAAAATCGCCTTTGCAAAAGTGTGTTTTTCTCGACTTAAACTGGCAGCTGTTTTTTTTTTTTGATTATTATTTAATTAATCGCAATAATAAAAACAAACTTAAAAACTTAAAAAAACTTTAAGTTTTTCCCCTTTTTTTACCTCAAAGTTTGCTCGTTTGGAAAGTTAACAGAAAAAACCTTTTTTTTTTCCTAACAAACACACGTCTTTGTAAAGGAGCGCCTTGTAGTAGCTTTTGGTAAAAATTTCAGATTTTCTTACTAATTAGTAAATTATAAAAATTACTCTAAGAAAAATATTAATACATTTTCCGCTTTTTTCAACCTCATAAACCCATTCCTCACCAAAGGTAGTTTTTACAAAGATATGACGATTTTGGCGCCTTCTGGTAGTCTCTAATAATACCTAAAACATTTTCTTGACCATTTTTTAATTATAAATTCTTACTATTAGCTTTCAGCAAACTAAGTTTAATCCATTCTGATTTTTTTTATTTTTTCCTATGAAAGAAATCACTCTGAGGCGGTTGAAAATTTTCTATATCAGACTATGAGCCCCTAAAGCTCCGCTTCTGAGGCTTTTAAGTAGAATATTGTTGTTATAAAATATTTTGAAATAATTCCATTGATGTTGTAATTACTGAAATGCGATTAACTGATTAATATTTATAAATTATAATTTCTTTTTATATTTTATAAATAATGTTAATGTTACGGATATCAATAAGCTTTTTCTCTTACACAAACAATTTAAATATTTTGGGGGTTTTAATTCAATGTTTGTAATAATAGCTTACTTCATTTTTAAAGGAGTTTTATTTGAAAGAGGTCTACCTGTGAAATAGATATCGAAAAAATTAAGATACGCTTTTTTAAGACGTAGTTTCTGTACATACTATATAAAATTTGTCTCATTTTTCACGATTATTTTTTTGCCTTAATTAAAATTTGTTTCCTAATTTAATAAATTTTAACTTTTATATTATATATTTGTTGAGTTTTTTAAATTGGTTAAAAACCGGTTTCTCCAAAAAGCCGAATAATCGATCAGCCTAGTACATATTCATATCTTTTGCTTTATAATAAGGAAGAAAGCCTAAGATAATCTCAATTTGGGAAAAAAATATATTTGCAAAATAATATATATGAAATCAAATTTTAATGATTACAATGTCCATATATTGAATTAAATGTTAGATTAAAATTTTAATATTTTTATAACTTACTAAAAAGAAAGATTCAATAAAAACAAAATAAATGAAAAAAAGAACTTCATAAAACACCCATGTGATGACTATCGCATAAATTCCGGGAAAATAAAGGTTCGAGATCGGAGGGAAGTGAATTTTGGCATATAGCTTCGTCTTGGCGTCTTATATATGCTGTTAAAAGTCACCGATATGCATGTGTACGCTACGCGAGTTATTCGCGTTTAAAAATGACAAAAATAAATCTTTTGCATATATCTCACTTATTTTGTTAAAATACACTTTAATCTACCATCATTAGTTTTAGAGTTATAGCGTGTCTTATGTTCTATTTAATGTCTTTTAATATCCGTTATATTTCTGGACGATGTAGTAAAATTGTAAAGATGATTATACCACCCATTATCTAAAGATAATGAAAAAAAGCCACGCAAATTATGTGGCTCATCCGCAGAGGCCGTGCTGCTCAGCAGGAAGATGGCAGAGATATCTAGACGCCAATAGTTCCATAAAAAACAAAAAACCTTAGGGTACCAGGCACATTAGATGCCTACAGGTGAACCTACACCACGCCAAGGTAACTTCCGATATGCTATGCCGTAGGTTAACCACTGACCTCCAGGATATTTGTTTTATTCAGGAACCTAGGGTTAAATCAGGGCTAATCAATGAATGACCAAGGTAAGCTCATTTATGATACTACAGAAAGACTTAATATTCTTACCTCTTTCAAAATTCATATATGGTGATTTTGTGGCCATCCGCGCAAAGGTCCCATCACTGGTTGAAGAACATGAGGTAATTCTAGCCTCTGCCTATCTACCGGGCGATACAGATGATGAACTCACACGAGAACTGTCAGAAATGGTATCTTATTGCCAAAAACAGGAACATAGGGAGGTTTTTATGCTGCAAATGCTCACCATATGGTTTGGGGTAGTACAAACATCAACAAACGAAGTAATTGTCTATTAGAATTCATTTGTATATATTAAGGTGATCGATTTTTGGGGAAACCGGGTTTCGAATAGTTTTAGATTTGCAAAAACCGGTTGATATTTTTGAAATCCCAAAAAACCAGGTTAACCGGATTTTTTGCAGATATTAATATTTAAGAGACTATATTTCTCCAAAAAAGCTCAATAAATCTTTAAATATTCAAGTTAAAATTTATAAAATATAATTGAAAAAAATTTTAACAATCATCAAAAATGAAACTAAGTTTTATATAATATGTACAGAAACTATGACTTAGTATAGAAAAAGAGTGTATCATTTTTTTCGAATTAAATTTTTAAGGTAGATCTCTATGAAATATTACTCCTTCAAAAAAAAAAAAAAAAAAATAATCAACTATTATTACAAATACTAAATTAATAAAAACCCTAAAATATTTAAATTGTTTGTTTCCACTGATATGCGTATTTCATTCAATATAATTATTAGTTTAATATTTGTTTAAACTTATAGACACCGTAGTCAGATTTTACGATTTATCATCATTTTTACGACTTTTAGTTCTAACAAGTTAGAGCGCCGAATCTTTTATACCCACCTTATTGTATTCACCACCTTACCGACAAAGAATAAAATTTACGCCTTAAAAAATTTTCTTAAAAACTGCAGAATGTTTTTTACTTGTTTTATCTTATGTAATAGTTTTGTTTAGTCCGAACATCAGTCAAAAAAATTAACTTTATAACTAAAAAACTACAAAAAAAACGCCTTTTTGGCGAAATACGCAAAATTCAATTCGCATGTACGTCTTAGAGATACCAGATATTGACCTAATTCTTTTCTAGTTTTATTTCCTGTAGTATTGTCTATAAACCCACATAGTTTTATTTCAACCTTTTTGAAATTTGTTTAACAGAATTTTTAAAAGTTTGAAATTGGAGTTTTGAAACGGTCTTAAAAAAATCAACATTTTTTAACCAAGCATTGAAAGGCGTTTGAATTATCCTAGAGAAACAAAAACATATTTTTTAGTAATTCTGGTTCAAGTTTAATTAAAAATTGCAATTCATTTAAACATTTCTCAAAAAATAAAAAATGTGTTGGTTCACTCCTTACAGAAGTGGTCTAAAACACAATAACGGTCTGGGGAATTCGTTTTTAACCGTTTTTCTTTTTATGTCTTGTTTGATAGATAATTATGTGTAGATTACGATTCTTAGCATTTTCTTGCAAAGCAAAGTATTCAATTGTTACATTTTTATAAAAAATATAAAAATGCCATATTTTCCCCATACAAACGCGCCATACAAACTTCAGGTCCGATATGGAACGGTTTAACGATATCCGTTTGCACTAATATTTCACACTATATAGTTTTAGAACCCAGTGAATGATTCTAGGAGGAGTTACGGTCTAATGTATATACAATTAACAACAACTGCTTCACAAAGTCCAAAAATACGTTTTGACCGATATCTCAGTTACTAATGAACCGATTTTGTTCATTTCTTCCTCAAAAACATTCCAAAAAAAGATTCCGAATTTTCTGTACAAAGTCGGTAGCTTATATTGGGGCTTAGAAAAGTCGAAACAAATACGTTTTTAGAGGCCTTTTTCACTTTTCGGACCGATTTGGTTGGTTTTTTACTAGTGTCATTCTAAGGAATATTCCCTCTAACTTGATTTATAAAACATATATGTCCGATAACTGTGGCTTTCTAAATAGTAATTTCAGCAGGCAGTCGGACATCGTTATATGGACTTCCATATCAATAAGGATCCAGAAAATATAAACTTTTTGGGATCTTAGATGAATATTGTAGAAATTGCAAACGGAATGACAAACTTGTATATACCCTTTACACCTGTGGTGAAAGGTATAAAATGGCCTGCTTGCAATTTGACGATTTTCGCCCCAAATTTGAAATTCAGAACAGTTTTCAGCATTTTTACATATTTCTCTTTAAAAGTACATAAATATTAACAATTAAAATAAAAATCTTCTTAAATTTGTCAATTTAAATAATTCATTTATAGAAGAAATTTAATGGAACCAATATAATATTATATTCGATTCAATTATTTATGCTTTTATTATAAAACCCAAAACCCTTTTGCAATTTTTATAAAAACTTTTGATTGATTGATAATACTTGACTTTCATAATAAGCCGACAATATTAAATAAGTGTAATTTTCACTAATTTCATTCTAATTTAACATTTTATTAAAAATAAAATAGAATTTTCATAAAGAGGAACATAGAAAATGATCATTAACATATAGAAATCCTAAACTTTGATTTTAACGATTTTTTGACAATTTTAAATAGTCGTTTTGACTATTTTGACGATTTTCCACCAAATTTATCATGACATGTATTTATAAAACATAAATTAAAAAAAAAAGAAATTAACTTTATGAATATAAATTAACAAATTTATTTATATTCATAAAATACTTTCGATGACTCGTTCGACCATTTCGACTGGTAACTTGCGAATGACACGCGTGATGTTTTCCTCCAAGGAAAAAGTCTAACGGTGTGATATCACACGATCATGGTGGCCAATCGACCGGCCCAAAACGTGAAATTATGTGCTCACCGAAGTGTTCTCTCAATAAATCCATTGATTGATGCGATGCGTGGGAAGTGGTGCCGTCTTGCTGGAACCAATTGTCGCCGAGATCACGAGCTTCAATTTCAGGCATCAAATTGTCGGTTATCATGGCACGACAACGGTCGCCATTAACGGTTACGTTCGCACCGGCATCATTTTTAAAGAAATATGTACCGATGATTCCACCGGCCCACAAACCACACCAAACCGTTGTTTTTTCTGGATGAAGTGGCAGTTCTTGAATCTCTTCAGGTTGATCTTCATCTCAAATGCGGCAATTTTATTTGTTTACATACCCATTGAGCCAGAAATGGGCCTCATTGCTGAACAGAATTTGCCTCGAAAACGTCGGATCTTCTTGGAACTTTTCAAGAGCCCATAGAGCGAAGCGATGTGGCTTGGGAAGGTCGAGCGGCTTCAGTTGTTGCACAAGCTGTATTTTGTACGCTTTCAATTTAAGATCTCGACGTAAAATGCGCCAAGTCGTTCCATACGTCAGTCCGAGTTGCTGCGAACGGCGCCGAATCGACTCTCCACGGTCTTCGTGTACACTCTCAGCGTGCTGGACGTGGTCCATTCGGTCGAATATTATCCAATAATGAATGCTGGGTCTCAAAATTGGTGATGGTGTTGCGAATAGTACGCTCAGTAGGCCGATTATGTTGACCATAAGTTGAGCGAAGTGCTCGAAACACATTCCTCACAGAACGTGAATTTTCGTAACAAAGTTTAACGATTTGTAAACGTTGTTCAGGCGTAAGTCTTTCCATTATGAAATGCCAAACATACTAAAAATAATAATACTAAACAAAAATAACATGACAGCATGACACGACTCACACGTGATCTGTCAACAAAAGACTATTGAAAAAAGTATCTCCACTTGTATCACCCATTATATATATATATATATATATATATATATATATATATATATATATATATGGGATTGGAGCCTCGTCGCGTCACCAGAGATGGCAGACGTTGGTAACGAAGGGGTTAATATTACTAACGGACAAAATATTCTTGAATAAGATAGTAACTAGTCACGTAGGCTACAGACAAAATATGGACGAGACATCTTATAACGAAAGACGAACATTCTGGATGGGGACCTCCATTTTGATAAATGGACGAGACAAGGATAGTTATAGGGTTAACTCGCTGGGAACTTTCTGGTACTTTGAAATGTAGCGAGTAGTGTAGGAGAATGATATAAAAGGTAGTGTTGAAAGATTGAGTAGTTGAGTGTTTGAGTAAAATTCAAGTTGTGAAAGTTGAAAAGTTGAGAAGTTAGAATTATCAGTTGAAAAGTTTTCTAAAACGTTGTGCAAAGAAGTTATGAGTAAATAATTAAAGTTGACCAGCGACATCCACTATATTAAAGTATAAAATAATTTTAAGTTTTTTAATTAATAAAAAATATACACAATTTATTATTAAAAATAATATAATTTGTGGTTAAATTAAAAGCCGTCAAGATTTAATAAAATAAAAATCCCACAAATTGGGGGCTCGTCCGGGATTGAAGTTTGGAAATTAAGTGAAAAGTGTTGAAAGATAAAAAAATAAGTGGAAAATTGGTGAAAAAAAATTAAAAACCATAAAAATTATGTGAAAAGTTGTTAAGAGAAAAACTGTGTAAAGTGAAAACTGTAGTATAAAGTGGAAAAATTATCATAATAGTTGTTGAAATTGTGTTTGACGATTAAAAAAGAAAACTTAAGATGTTATTAAAGTTGTGAAAATAAAAGTTGTAAATAAAATTTAAATAAAAGTTTAAAAAAAAAAAGTATTGTGATAGAAAAAAAAACAAGTGGAAATAAAGAGCACATAAGCTTAAGAGACAGAAAGTTGTTGAAAAACTCTAAAAAGACGAAAGAGAAATGTTGAAGTGAGAAACAACAAAGTAGTTTTATTTAAAAAAAAATAATAATAATAAAATAAAGTCACAAAAGAGAAAAGAAAACAATAAAGATGAATAAGGGTTGTTATATATGTTGTTAAAGATTGATCGCAAATAAATAAAAAAAAAAAAACAAACACACACAAAAATAACAACAAGGCAAGAACTGAAGTACGAAAAAATAGCGTTGAGAAAAAAAAACAGTGAAGTAGAAGATAAAAGAAATATAAACAAGTATATGCATTTTTTTGGTGTGTGTATAAGTTGTGAATAAATAACGAACAATAATTCGTTAGTGAACATTAACCTGTGAGAAAGAGTAAAATAGAAAGTATAGTCAAGAAAAAACGTTGTAACGAATGCTACATTAATCAACGAATAAAATCTAAGAAAGATCGAGACAGCGACGTGTAAGATGAAAAGGGATAAATGTAAGTTGGAGATTCAAATGCATGGCCGTTAAGCAAAGCAGGCGAGTCAAATGATGTGAGCTGTAGAAATCTAGTTGAAGTGCTGAACGAGCTTTTCAATTCTAATAAGATAAGTTGTATATTTTAAGATTGTTACAGTGAAGTTAAAATTCTTTTATGTTGAAATAACATAGTTTTTGTTATTTAACATTTTACTTTTTATTTTTTGCTGATGTTAATGTTAATTTAGAGAACCGATATTTTATTTGTTTTTTTTTTTAAGAGTTGTGTAGCTGCCATTACATTTTTTTTTTTTTTATGTTGTAATTATTTCTTTATAAAATTTTATTGAATTTAAATAATTTTAATTGATTATCGGAATATTTAATTTGAATTTACATTTTGATTTTTAAATTATTTTAATTTTGAATTGAATTTTATTTTGTTTAATATTATTTCATAGAATTTAGTTGTAAGTATTATTTTGAAAGGTTGTTGCTGGTTTCTTTTTTATTTTGGTAGAAGATGGAGATTGAAAGTATTATGTCCATGAATTGCGAATCTTTGCGCAATAAGTTGAGGGAATTAGGGTTGGACACATCTGGGTTGAATCCAGTACTAAGAGACAGGCTCCTACGACATTTGGTCATCAAACTGATGGGGACGACGCACAGTGGTGTCAAACGCAAATTTTTTGGTAATAAATCTGAATCTCCTAAACTACTGGTCGGATCAAATTGAAATGTATGGAAGAGTTGTAGAGGAGGACCTAAGCTTTCAGAAAAATCATCTTGTAGTCACCCTGTGATAACACGAGATAAGCTACAGGGTGTCAAAGTTGACTACCTCGAGTATGTAAAAGTTAAAAAAAATCGTAACTTGTACAAATGAAGTCCGATTTTAAAGATTTTTATATTTGTGGAAAGTGCTTGGCAAGACAAAGAAAAAATAAGCTTACTCATCTAAGTTATCTCTTACAGTTAAAAAGATATTTACGCTTGAATTTTGAATTTTTGATTTTTTGGCTCGACTTTCTTTCGTTTTTCGGGAATAAGTCCGGAGATATATGAGGTAAAAGTTTTTTAAAAATATTCTGTAATTTGCTACATATTTCAAAATAATATGCTGAAAGAATTTTTGGATTATCTCAATTCGTCTAGACGTGAAAAATATTCAAAGTCAGCACTCTGAAATTGGCATGAAAAATGGCTATTTTTTTTACAAAAATATAGTACAATTCATTCACTGGATTCCACCACCCATAAAACAGGTGGAAACTATACTGACAGTGGTCAACCAGAACGAGGATCTGGATACTAGTCAGTGGAAGTTGTTAGCTTCTCTGACTTGTAAAGAGAACCTCGGAAGGGATTTCAGGTTTGCTATAGACCAGGAGTCCCTTAGGAAATTGGAGTCTATGGGGGGAATCGCCAATTTCGGTCTGGGCACTATCAGGTTCCGGTATCCGAAATCTGACAGTACCAACAAGGCTGCAAGTGGTGCAAATTAATTTGCATCACTGTGAAGCAGCCTCTATCGAACTAGAGATGAACCTTATCGACTCCAAAGTGGATGTGGCCTTAATCCAAGAGCCCTGGATCAATAACACCAGAGTATGTGGATTAAGTGTCAAAGGATATACACTTTTTGTACCATCCACTGAGGATAAGGTAAGAACGTGTATACTGGCTAAGAATGAGTTAAATTTTATAAACTTTCATTCTTTTAGCAATGGAGACCTAACGGTCGTGAAAAGAGAGGATAGAGACGGGAGGAAACTCGCACTCGCCTCCGTTGATATGCCTTACGATGTGGTCAACCCACCGGGTGATATGGTGTGCAAACTAACAGAGTATGCAAAGAGAAGAGGCGTATATTTGGTAGTCTGTTGCGATGCTAATGCACATCACTGCCAGTGGGGCAGCGCTGCTATCAACGAAAGAGGTGAGTCCGTTTTCAATTTTATAACTACTAACAATCTTTTTATCTGTAACTTGGGTAATGTGCCCACATTCAGAACTAAAGATAGAGAGGCAGTTATAGATATAACACTGACGAACTTTAGGGGCGAATACATTACGAACTGGAGGGTAGACAGCGAATGTTCCTTTTCGGATCATAACAGGATATCCTTTAGTTTAAATTTCGCGGGACCGAAGAGAGAACCATATAGGAACTCCAGGAGAACCGATTTGAACTCCTTTAGGGCCATTATGGATAGGGAACTAAACGCCGCTCCGGGATGGCAATTGTCATCAGAGGGAGTTGAGAGTTTAGTGGAGGACTTCACGGGGAAAGTTAGGAAAAGTTATGAACTAACTTGTCCGGTAATATTTCCGGGAAAGAGGGAACAGCCTAAATGGTGGACCAAGGAACTTAGGAACCAAAGGTCAACCGTCAGGAAGTTGTTCAATAGGGCGAAACTGACACGCAAGTGTGAGGATTGGAGCAGCTACAGGGAAAGTTTTAATAGGTATAAGGCAGACATTAAGAGGGCAAAAAGGGACTCATGGAGGAACTACTGTGAGTCCATCGACTCTGTTAATGAGTTATCCAGATTCAGGCGAATCTTATCCAAGGATTCTAGTGCCCCTGGATATATTCAGCGTGCGGATAACTCATGAACGGAGTCTTGCTCTGAGTCTCTGAGTATACTTATGGAAACTCATTTTCCGGGCTGTAGGAACTTAGAGGCAGATGCACAGGCAGGACGAATTTTGGGATTCTCAGAATGTGTATCTGATAGGGAACTTAGTGAAGTAGTCGGTGACATAGTCTCGATGGATAAGGTAGCATGGGCGGTGAACACCTTTGAACCTTACAACTCACCTGGTCCAGACGGTGTTTTTCCAGCCATGTTGCAGAACATCAGTGGCACGGCACTAACACTTCTCACTGAGCTTTTTAGTGTATGTCTGATTAGGAGATATATTCCAAGGAGGTGGAGAGAGGTTAAGGTAATTTTCATACCTAAGGCGGGTAGGACTAGCCACTCGAAACCTAAGGATTTTAGACCGATCAGCCTATCGTCTTTTCTTTTGAAGACATTAGAGAGATTGATCGATCTTTATCTGAGGACGACAATTGACAACCATATCATCAGTGGGGCTCAACATGCTTATCTAAAGGGTAAATCTGTTGAGAGCGCGCTACATGATGTGGTGAGTTACATTGAACGCGGCCTGCAGTATAGGGAGTATACATTGGCAGCGTTCCTTGATATAGAAGGAGCTTTCAATAACATTAAGATTGAGGCTATTAGGGAATCACTAGAATCATTATGCATTCAAAACTTCCTAATCGAATGGATTATTTTGATGCTGAATAGCCGAATAATTAATTCGAACTTGGGAGATGCATGCATAAGGAAGATAGTGACTAGAGGAACTCCGCAAGGAGGAGTTCTCTCGCCCTTGCTATGGCTCTTAGCCGTCAATGTCATTCTAAGACAATTTGACGCAAAAGGACGGAAAATCGTTGCCTATGCTGATGACGTGGTTATACTGATCACGGGTAAATTTCTTGCCACGATCAGCGACGTCATGCAGTATGAACTTAACGAACTGTCCTCATGGGCCACTAGTAAGGGTTTAGGGGTCAACCCGGAGAAGACAGAGCTAGTTCTTTTCACCAGAAGGTACAGGATTGAGCAGTTTAGGCTACCGGTACTAGGGGGGACAGAACTAAGACTGGCAAAATATCTTGGTGTTCCTTGATAGTAAATTATCTTGGAAGAGGAACACTCAGGAGAGGCTTAGGAGAGGTCTCAACGCCTATTACACATGCAGGAACTCCATAGGTAAGAGTTGGGGACTCAAACCGATGGTAGTAAATTGGATTTACACCTCGGTGGTGACGCCAATTCTGACGTATGGATGTCTTGTATGGTGGGAGGCAATGAGAATAGGAAGTCGTAGGAATCTTCTGTCTAAAGCCCAAAGAATAGGACATTCCAAACTTTTAAACGAGGTTAATCTCGGTGGACATGCCCTGGTTCCCTCTGGATCCACGGACTATATGTGCACGAAGGTCGATTTCGGGGAAAATCCTATACTGATTATTCCGAGTAGGAACCAATGGTCGGATAGGGAGAAACTATTCGGTGGTGTATCGGTATTCACTGATGGTTCCAAAATGGATACAGGCACTGGTGCAGGTATGTATCTAGTTGAGCGAAACATCAGGAAGACGTATAGACTACCGGATAGTTGTAGCGTGTTCCAGGCGGAAATTCTAGGTATCCTTAGGGCCACAGAATTGATTGCAGGGAACATAGAAGTGAATAAAGAGGTAACTCTGTATGTGGATAGCCAGGCAGCGCTGAAACCCTTAAAAGGACACTTTGTCAAGTCTAGGCTAGTTAGCGACTGTAAGAGGGGTCTTAGGAGATTGTTGAGAGATTACAATATCAGACTCTGCTGGGTACCGGGTCATTGCGGGATAAATGGTAATGAGGTAGCTGATGAATTAGCTAGGAACGGCTCAGCTTTGGATAGGACTGCAAGTGAAAGCGGTATGAGACCATCTCTAGGCTTTTACTTCAGGTTAATTAGGGAGTGGATTCGGGATAGAACCAATCATGCATGGGAAAGTAGAACGGACTGCAGATTATCAAGGGTCCTATGGCCCAAACTTGATAGAGCAGATACAAATCTACTTTTGGGCATGAAAAGGGAAAACCTGAAAACCATGATAGGTATTCTGACAGGTCATTGTCCCATAGGGGGAATGATAGGGTATTGGGATAGAGGTTCCTCCGGTCTTTGCAGAATGTGCGAAAATAATGAGGAGCTAGAGACGATGGAACATATCATATGTCACTGTCCATGTCTACAACTAAGTAGGCAGAAATGGTTAGGCAGTCGATTCCTTGACGAATTGGACAGTATATCGACAATAGAGCTCGATAGACTAATAGGATTCGTCATGGGAATAGGCTGGCTAAGAGGGGGTCGTTGGCGTGGAGCGAGCGACCTGGGGCGGTAGTACTTTTCCTTGTCTGATTCTTTCTATTCTCTTGTATACTTTTCTTGGTCTTAGCTTTTTTCTCCATCATTTTCCTTCCTGCTCTTTTCTATACCTTATCTGTAGGTTCTCTCTGGTTTCTTTCTATATTCTTTTTGAAGGGACTCACAATGGACCGTTAGGTCTCCGAGTGGATGCACAAGCACTCTTATGAGTGCTGGGCAACCCTTCCCTACCTACCTACCTACCTTCTCAAAGTTCCGTTAATAAAAAAATTTTTTCCTTATTAATTTTAAAAGATAAGGCTTCATAAATGGTTAATAAAGAAATTTTGAATTGATTTAAGTTTGCACCCTACATCCAGCATTGGCCGAAAATTGTCAATTTTAAAAAATAGTTTCATTTTTATCGATTAATAAAAAAAATGTCACGCGAGCTTTTTTAAATTTGGTACCCATATTTTTTATAGAAATAGATTTAGAATGATTTAACACTAAACTGCTTCCCGCCCGGCCAAAAACGAATGCAGGAGTGGAGATTTTATGTTAAAAGTCAGTTTTTTTAACGACTATTTTTAAAAGCATATTAAAAGCATATTAGCATAATATTTTTAATATTATTTCTTATGTAATGTATAAAACTCAAATCAAGCTTTCATTCCTAAAAAAATTAATAAAATAGCTCAAATAACCTATTTTTGGTAATTTTTCAAAAATAAATTTAAAAAAAAATAGCTGAAAATCCAAAAAAATTTAATTTTTTTTAATACAACTCCACTAATTTTGCAAATACTTTAAAAATGTTAAAAGAATATAAAAATAGACTTATTTACCAATTCAACGATGTATAAAATGTTGATATAGGTTATTTAATAATAGTAATATAAAGGCCTCAAAACTACCAAGTCACGTCAAAAGTTGCAAAATTCACTATTTTGTTCCGTATTTCCATATGTGTGTATGCGTAACATTTTAGTTTTCTAATGTATTATGTAGGTATATATTTGTTATTATAAAGTAGTAAATTCTTTATTTGAGTAATGTTTATTTAATTTGTTCTACAGATTTACATACTTATTATACATAAATCCCGTATATTTATTTTATTAAGAATATATTATCGAAGATATTATTAGAGATTTTCTTGAAAATAATCAGAAACATCAAACGTTAGCAAATTTTTAACTTCCTTAGCTTCGGAATCCTCTTTTTCTATTTCAAGAGTGATTTTTGGTAGCCATCGTGTTCTTATAGAATATATAACTGGATCTGATGATATTAATATTTATTCCATTAAGTCCATATTTTGCGCTATTTTCGAACATTTTCGGGTATTGAAGAGTTGGAAATGTTTAACATCTTTATTTCGGGCTTCCTGTGCTTCTTCTGTTAGCTCTCCCAATGGCAAAATACTATTTTCTATTATTTCTTTACCATGAGCCAATACTTTGTGAATTGTTGGAGTCATTGATTTCCAGGGGTATGTAATGTTAAGTAGTTCTTTAGTTTCGTAAGCAAAAATTTTAAATTTGTCCGCATTAATTTGTTTTTTGCTACTAATGGCCGCCAATATAATCTTAAAATGCTTTAAATATTTAAGTCAATGCCTGTGATTGAAGATGTGAGTTCCGGATTTTCAAAGAAACGTCTTGCTGTATTTCCGTCATTTGAGCTTCCATAGCCATGTAGAGGTTTATCAATTATTAAGCCGAGTTGTTCTTTGAATTGTAATTGAATTCTTTTCTTCTCCTTTTTTCGTAATTCGTGAAGTTCCAAATTGTTTTTTACTGAAGCATTTTCCTGCCCGGGAATATTTCTGTACTTCATATCATATGCAAGATGTAAGCAGAACTCCAAAAATCTTATCCTTGCGTGGAGTGGTGATATTCCAAATTTTAAATAATTTTTATTAACAAGGACTTCAGAATTATCCTGAAATTGTGAACTTATTTTTCCACATATATTACATTTCCATGTAGATGTTGTATCTGTTATAGCGTTTGCAACTTTTCCATCAATCATCGTTAATTGTTGTTGAAATGTAACTTTAATAGTTCTGTTTGACACTTTTACATATATTGGGGGCAATGCTTTAATTTCTTCTTCCAATTGGTTGACAATGCTGTTTATTGTAACCGTGGTTTCTTTTGTGTAATCGAAAAGGATTGGACGGCACAAAAATTTGGAACCTGGAGTTAAATTTATCCATATATCATCAAAAAGCGAGTCATTTCTTGTCGATGAGGAAGGCTTATTTAAGCACATTCGAAGTGGTACCAGAGACGCTATAAACAGCGAGGAATCATTATTTCCAGAATTACTTCCATCCAGTTGTTTGTGTTCCGAAAATCCTGATGTTCCATCGCAGCCCCATTTGAATATTATCTTTGCTGAAGGTAGATATAATTCTAGAGGCAGTAATTGCAATATATTAACTTTAGCACTTTTAACAGAAGCATTAACCGGGTGCTGCATAGGCTGTAAAATATTACTTTTCGCTTCTCTCACTGATTTGCTACTGGGAAAGATATCATATCCTTTCTCGCTAACAGATTTCCTCAAAATCTCGTATTGGTTTTTTGATAATCCTAAATTTAATATTAGAGCTAAAGCATCTTCAGAGGTAAAGGACGATGTTGATTTCGGTGTCACTATGCTTTGGATTATCCGATGTAATCGATTGGGAGAAGCTGTTGGTAACACATCTATAACTTTTTCTACTTCCTTTGGTTGCATACGTGTTACTAAAGCTTTAAATGTATCTTTTATTTCGGCATTCATATGTGAATTTAGAATAGATTCCTGTTTGTTCCTCTTTGTTCTTAACTGAACTTCATCGTAACTTTTTTTTGGTCGACCCTTTTTCTGCTTTCCGATGAAAATTGGTATTTCTTCCTCCAACCACTCTTCATTTTTCTTCTTGAACTTTGGTATTGACCAATCTGAGGCTTGCATCCTTTTTTCGTATGATTTATAAAAATTTTCGAGCTTTAAACTGTCTTCTGCAGTAAGAGTTAAACCAAAAGATACTACTGTATCAATGAGTTTTCTTATTTTTTCTGGACGATTTATAATATCTGTTAAATTAATAAAACATACGGGCATAACTACCCGCTTGAGTACTTGTAGGATACTAAATTTTATTTACAAAATTATTCTTAAGTACTAACATTGAAAACCTTAAACCTAACTAGAACTGATAAGCTACGATTGTACACATGCACACACTAGCGACCCTTAATTTATTACTCGTTAAGTGTTTTATGATCATGTTTAGCCACATGCGTATTTTAGTGATAAAAACAAAAGGTTTCATTATCTGTGTTAGTGTTTGTCAAAATAACCAATTACACAGAATTACATACATATGGAAACTAAATTATCTCTTACTCTAATGACCTTTTTTATCTTTTATTCTTAGAACTAATGGAAATTTCTTTTTATGGGCAATTCCATCTCCACTAAATTATCTCTTACTCTAATGACCTTTTTTGTCTTTTATTCTTAGAACTAATAAATATTATCTTTTAATAATAAACATGTTCAATTCTGAACATTCTGCCGGGCCTCTAGAGGAGCTGGAGCCGAGAAATCTAATTTTACTACAGTATTATTACTGCGGCAACACTGATATTTAATATACATACAAAACAATATTAGAATACCAATTATAATTAATATCAAAGATACGTGTCCTGATACAGTATGGAGTTGAATTCTTTTTAATTCAACGTGGGATGTCTTCATTTTTTCGACTGCATTTTTTAAATAGTTCATCTCCTTTGTGTTGTTGATAATTGTCACGTCTAAAGGTTTCACCAGCCTTGATTCTACTTGCGGAAGTTCTAGACCCCATGAAGATGTCTGGATAGGTGACTGCACACGTGATGTAAATCGTTGTGAGGCTGTTAATGTCACTCCTTCATATGTTGCAATACATCCTGGTGATAACGTCAGAATTCCTTTAAAAGGTAAAGTTGTCCAGCTGCGCTTTCCCTGACTACAATCCACTGTAATCATGAAGTTGCTAAATACGGCGAATATCCAATTATTTTCAGTGGATGTTTGCTTCCAAAAGCTTGTAGTTGAAATTTCCTCGAATTCGCAATCAGCGTGCCTGGATTGTTTTAAGGCTGACACTTCACAAGAGCGTTCAGTTGCTGGCTTCCATGGCATATTACCAATACAATTAAACTGACCTTGTAAATTCTTCTCACATGCGTTCAATTGCACTAGCGACATCAAAAAGTACATGTTGGAAGCAAAGTTGTATGCAATCAATTCATTTCCAATTCTTGGCATCATCGTATGGTTCTTATTACCAGCTGGCAGCTTTATTATTTCGTAAACTTCAGAACTGTGCTCATACAATAAAGGTATTTCCAACTGAATTACTAACCGTGACTCCATTATGATCCCTTTAGAAGTCATTGAATGGTAGACCTCTTTCAGCTCTGTTCCCGTAGCTTCTCCAGGAAGAACTAAATTATTAGGCAACATCTTCTTGATTTCTGACAGTTGTTTATGGAGCTGTGATGGCTTCAATAAATCAAGATTCACATGCCCGTGATTAATATCTATCAATAAGTTTATAATTGAGGATTGAATCCTGCTACAGTCATCAATCATTAGGTTTAATTGTGTGGACAAAACTTGGAATAATATAATCAAACGCTCGGTGTTTCTAGTACTTTGAACTTCTTCGTTGAACAGCTTCAGCTGGTTATACATTTTATTGAAGTTCGCGTTAACATCGTCTGTAGTCTTTTTCAGTATATTTATAGTTGAGTCTACAATGGACGTTTGTTTTTGGATTAAGTTGTTCAATTCCTGTTGATTTTCAAACACATTTCTCATATTCTCCTCCATTTTATCTCGGTCATCAGCATCCATCATCCCGAAAAGCATGTGATACAAAGACCCCACAAATTCGAAGGGAGCTCTTTTCTCTCGGGATTTGGTTAATAAAAGATCGTTATTTTCATTAATTATATTGATTCTTCTATCCATTGTTGAAATTACCATTTCACATGCTTCTTTGTAATATCCAAGATTTGGACACTCCTTTTTAACCCTTTTTATCAACGTCTGTATACGTTCCCTCTCTTTTTGATATGTTGAAAGATCGAAATATATTACTAAGCTCCATTTCGAATTGATCATATTTATTTGGCCTATGTTGTCTAGATATAATGCTGTATTTGAAGAAATCTCCTTGATTGAAAATGGCTTATTGGCTTCTAACGGCGCAGTCTTTACTTGCTTCATTATCACAATCAGCAATAGCAGGAACCCTAACATTCTTAACAACTTATTTTCTTTTGGTTGCTTTCTTGATGTACAAAAATTTGTAACTGAAGAACCATTTTCTTCACCGTCATGCTCATCTGACACCGGCAATGCGCATACTTTATGTATTGGACGCTTGAGTATGCTCTTTGGAAGTTTTACAGTCACAACTCTTACCATGCCATCTTTACCTTCATGTACCTCTGTCACCCTTCCCAGAGGCCACTTCGCAGGGTAAGTTGGTTCATCCTTTACCAGTACCACTGAACCTTTCTTTAAGTTCTCCCTAGGCTGCCTCCACTTTGCTCTTTGTTGCAATGTCACCAGGTATTCCTCCTTCCACCTATTCCAAAAATCTTTTTTTAATTTTTGGATAAGCTTCCATCTATTAAGTGAACTTATCTTAGACTCATCAATGTGCTCCGGACAGTCGATTAGGGGTCGACCAATCAGAAAATGACCTGGTGACAATGTATCTATAATATCGATGCTCTGACTATCCACTTCTACCAGAGGTCTGGAATTCAGAACTGCTTCTATTTGCGTCAGCAGCGTACACATTTCTTCAAAAGTCAGCTTTGTATCTCCAATTATTCTTTTTAGATGATATTTTGTAGATTTCACACCCGCTTCCCAAATCCCTCCAAAGTGAGGGGCTGCGGGGGGAATGAAATGCCATTGTATGTTTTGTGATGCCAAAATTGGTATAATGGATTCATTGCTTTTTATTGCTTTTTTGAACTCTGCATCTAATTTTTTATTTGCGCCAACGAAATTAGTGCCATTATCCGAATATATATGACTACAAAAGCCTCTTCGTGCAAAAAATCTTTTCAGCGCTGCCAAAAATGCATCAGTTGCTAGATCGCTGACAGCTTCTAAATGAATTGCTTTAGTTACCATGCAGATAAACACTGCAATATATCCTTTAAATGATTTTAAGCCTCTCCCTTTTGAACATTTCATCTGAATTGGCCCTGCATAATCTACTCCTGTATGCATGAATGGGGAAGATGGCGTAACACGTACTTCGGGCAGATTCCCCATGAGCTGTTTGGCTGAGTCTTGTCTATAGTGCACGCATTTTGTACAATTTCTAATGTGTTTCTTCACAGCTGCTTTTGCCCCTACAATCCAATATTTTCTTTTTATATTTGCCTCTACTAGTCGATTGCCTCCATGAAGTGTTAAGGTATGTACATTATCTATTATCAACGATGCCAAATGTGAATTTTGTAAAATTATTGGATGTTTTTGGTTGTAAGGCAGACTTGAATTATTCAACCTTCCGCCCACCCGAAGAATGTTGTCGCTGTCTATAAATGGGTATAGACTTTGGATTTTACTAGTAGAGCTTATAATTTCATTTTTAAATTCATATTGCTGATGGTGACAGATAATCAATTTTTCTGCCGCTTCTACTTCCGCAACGGTCAAGTATTCTTGATTATTACGTTTGCCTTTGATTCTGTTCGTGAATCGCAAAACATATGCCACAACCCTAGTCAACTTATTTAACTTTGAATACTTGCCCATAAGTTCATTCAAAAAATTTAATTTTGTTGCAGGGTTTGTCATGAAACATGATATTATTGGCTGTTCTTCTTGATGTATTGGCCAATGTTCTGTTGGTTTCGACAGCCAATTGGGACCATTCCACCATAATAAATAGTCCTTGAATTTGTCGGCGTGTATTCCTCTAGACGCAATATCTGCTGGGTTATCTTTGCTGCTAACATGCTGCCATAATGCTGTAGGCACTAGCGTGTTGATTTCGTTCACTTTGTTTCTTATGAATTTATCCTTATTTCTGTTGTTCTGAATCCAACCCAATGTAATCGTTGAATCACTCCAAGCGTATATTTTTTGTTGGCGTTTAAAGATGTCTGCTACTTTACGCAATAGCCTCGCTAATAGATGTGCTGCGCTAAGCTCCAGTTTTGGAAGAGTTTTTCTATTCTTAATCGGATTAACCTTGCTTTTAGCTGTCAGTAATGTCACAAACGACTTTATATATACTACTGCTGCATACGCTTTTTCAGAAGCATCGGCGAACCCGTGCATCTCTAATTCCATATCGTTTTCCGATTTAATCCATCTTGGGATAATAATTTGTTGAAGACTCATTATGTTTTTCGTAAATTCGTCCCATTCTTTTTTTAGCTCACTAGACAACACTTCATCCCATGTTGATTGTTGTAACCACAATTTCTGTATAAAAAGTTTTGCTACCAATGTAACTGGTGACAACCAGCCTAATGGATCAAAGATTCTGGCAACATCTGAAAGTGCTTGCCTTTTTGTTATTTTATCTTTTTGAATAAAATTAATATTGAACATAAATTCATCCTTTACTGGATCCCATTGAAGGCCCAGTGTCTTCACTGATTCGTCATCCTCAATTTCCATGACTGCATTTTTCTGAATGCTTTTAACATCTTCGATCACTGTTTTATCGTTTGATAACCACTTCCTTAAATTAAACCCGAATTTCTTTAGCTGATATTCAATTTTACGCTGAATACTTTTGCATTGTTGAATTGTATCTGCTCCAGTCATCAAATCGTCCATGTAAAAGTCTTCTTTTATTATGTTGTGAACATCCTCTTCCTTACAGCTATCAGCTATGTAGAACAGTGATCTTACAGCAAGAAATGGTGCAGACGCTGTGCCATACGTAACAGTATTTAATTTGTATTCCTTTATGGGATCATTTTTTTTTCTCTCCATAACACATGTTGATAAGATTGATCTTCTTCTACAACCTTAACTTGACGGTACATTTTTTCCACATCCGCTGTCACTACATATCTCCACAACCTCCACTTTATGATGATGTCAAAGATATCCTTTTGAAGTTTCGGGCCCGTAAACATTATATCGTTTAAGCTATTGCCGTTTGATGATTTAGCGGACGCATCGAATACTACACGTAATTTTGTTGTTAGACTGTTTTCTCGTATTACCGGTTGATGCGGTAGGTAGTACTTTCCACTATGGCTCTTATTTACCTCTGTCATGTGACCCAGCTCTAAGTATTCTTGCATAAATTTGACGTAGTCCTTTTTTAGCTTTATGTTGCGATCTAGTCTTCTTTCTAATGATAGAAACCTGGCTAACGCTTGTTTTCTGGATTGGCCCAAATTGATGTCATCTCTAATTGGCAATTTTACTACAATTTTGCCATTTTGGTTAATCATTTGCTGACAATAATTTGTTATTATTGCTGTTATTGCTATAGACTCCTGTTAAAATCCAGCCCAATTTTGTAGATTGAGCCACTAAGCCATTCTTTTTGCAAACCCCTTCTTCTAGAATATCGCCAAATACGTCAGCTCCAATCAGGATATCAACTCTATCTGACTTATTGTACATTGGATCAGCTAGAACGTAGTTGGTCCACTGACTGAGATCAATTTTAAATGATTTATCAGGTTGTGGTCCTGAAATTGAAGGTAAAACTACCGCATCAGTACTTATAACTTGGTCACTATAGAAGCGTGGTTGAATTAATAGTTTCACCATTGCTTTTGATGTGGCCACTATTGTACTTCCAAGTCCTTGTATGTTAGTTTTGCACTTAATTCTTGGAAGTCCTAATATTTGTGCAGCTTCTTCTGAAAGCGCTGTAATTTGTGATCCCTGATCAATTAATGCTCTTAGCATAATTAATTCTCCACTTTCTGCACGAACTTTTACCTGTGAGGTCGCTAGCAGTGCTGTTCTATTTGTGTTTGGTTTTTTTATCATCATTGATTTTGATGTACTAGATTTTGGTTCCTCGTTTTTTTCCTCATCTTTATGTAGCAGCCTATGGTGTCCTTTTCCGCAAAGACCGCATTTAGTTTTATTAGAACATTTCCTATCAAATTTATGGTTAATGCATGTAAAGCATAATTTATTTTTATAAGCGATTCTTCTGCGGTCAGCCATTGGTAATGTTAGAAACTTTCTGCATACACTCGTTAAATGGCCATTCATGTTGCAGTAAAGGCACGCTTGTTGTGCCGTGTAAAGTGTGTTGGAAACTTTTGTATTTTCACCCACTTTTTTCTGGTACTTATATCCTTGGCGCTTCGTAACTGCTTCCAAGGCTTGAACTTGTTGCTCCAAAAATTTCAAAACGTCATCAAGACTTTGAATTTCTTTTGTTTTCTTAACATTTTGTTCATAATACCGGAGACCATCATTGTCTAGTTTTCTGATTATAATGCGAGCAATAAACGGTTCAGCATCCGTTATCTTCACATCCATTCCTTTAAACGCATAAATGCGACTGATTGTTGTGTCCAATAGCTGCTTTACACTTGCGGATGACTCGCTGTTGACCATTGGTTGATCTAGTAGTTTGTCGACTTGGTTGGTAAACAACAGCCTTCGATTCTCGTATCTTTGTTTGAGAATTTCAAAAGCCGCCACATAGTTTATATCCGTCACTTTCAGGTGTTGAACTAGTTTCTTAGCTTCACCGTTTTTTGCACGTAATGTAATACTCGTCCTCAATATTTTCCTTGAGGATACGCACTTCTTTAGTGCTATTAAACTCGCATAGTTTTTTATAAACGTCTTCCAATGCTAAAAATCGTTTTTTTATTTGCTGCGTCTTTATGTCCAGTAGCTCGTTGGATGCATCAGTTACTATTGTATGCAGTTCTGATATCCTTTCGCGCATCCAATCTACCTTTTCGATAAATTCTTCTAGCAGTTCTTCGGCTTTTCCTTGGACATTGGTAATGTCCTTGTTTTCTTTTTTACCGGCTATTGATTGCGTCCATTGGCTTTCTGATGATGACGTACTGGCTTTTATTAACTGCTTCTTTTGCTGGTGAACAATTTCCTGATGTTTATCTAGCTCTTCTTCATTCATTACTTGTTGAATTAATTCAATATTTTCTGCTATTACATCCTCTATTGATTCAAAATACTTTTGTTCAAAGTAATCTTCAGATGTTCTTCCTGTTGCCAAAAGTGCTGTATTATTTGCCTCAAATTCAGCTCGAATCTGGTCAATACGTTTAGATACCTCAGGAATTCTTGTAGCGCGAATTGTTTTCAAGCTTAGTTTTGTCCGAATTGTAACTAGCTCGTCGCCCAACTCTTTTTGGCGTTCAAATAATTTTGCTTTTTAGTCATAGCTAATATGCTTTATATTATTAATGTTTATAGAAATAATATCTGTGTATTTGGATAATTATTCACAACACAATCCCTGTTTTAGCCGAGATTGACGCTTTTTTTTTTTAACTCACAATCCCTGTTTAAGCCGAGATTGACGCTCTATACTTTTTTGTATACTATTTTAAAAATTTTATTTTTCAATAATATCTAACGCTTGTTAAATTTATTATTCTTTAATTTTTATTTTCCACACTGTTTTTTTTTTCTCTCGAAGGACCAAATGTTAAATTAATAAAACATACGGGCATAACTACCCGCTTGAGTACTTGTAGGATACTAAATTTTATTTACAAAATTATTCTTAAGTACTAACATTGAAAACCTTAAACCTAACTAGAACTGATAAGCTACGATTGTACACATGCATAAGGGGTCGCTAGCTTAATTTATTACTCGTTAAGTGTTTTATGATCATGTTTAGCCACATGCGTATTTTAGTGATAAAAACAAAAGGTTTCATTATCTGTGTTAGTGTTTGTCAAAATAACCAATTACACAGAATTACATAAATATGGAAACTAAATTATCTCTTACTCTAATGACCTTTTTTATCTTTTATTCTTAGAACTAATGGAAATTTCTTTTTATGGGCAATTCCATCTCCACTAAATTATCTCTTACTCTAATGACCTTTTTTGCCTTTTATTCTTAGAACTAATAAATATTATCTTTTAATAATAAACATGTTCAATTCTGAACAATATCAGATAGATTATCCCAGATTACTTTGCAAATAGAAAAGTGTTTTAATGTAATCTCCATAATGGCAAATTCATTAATAAATCTGCATATTTATAAGGATACTTATATATAGAAAAAGAATATTTATATCAGGTAAATGGTGACAGGCAAAAATGAATTAAAAAATTTAAATTTTTGCTCAAAACCCCCAATTTCATTCAGATTATTTTTATGACCTGTAGTGTAAAACAGGTACGTCAAAAAATGTAGCTATGCGATTGTAAAAAAATAATTTTTGTTATAATATATTAATTAAGTAGCTAGCTAAATTATTTAAAAACTTAAAAAAATGTAATAAAAAACGAAGGAAAATATACTTATTTATGTACTTAGGTAATTTTAAAAACCTTTTCAGTAGAAAAAAATTATGAACACTTTAAATAAATTCATTAATAAATATTATTATCTCGTAACAAAAATAAGCAATGCAGTTGAGTGTTACGTATACACACATATGGAAATACGGAACAAAATAGTGAATTTTGCAACTTTTGACGTGACTTGGTAGTTTTGAGGCCTTTATATTACTATTATTAAATAACCTATATCAACATTTTATATATCGTTGAATTGGTAAATAAGTCTATTTTTATATTCTTTTAACATTTTTAAAGTATTTGAAAAATTAGTGGAGTTGTATTAAAAAAATTAAATTTTTTTGGATTTTCAGCTATTTTTTTTTTAAATTTATTCTTGAAAAATTACCAAAAATAGGTTATTGGAGCTATTTTATTGATTTTTTTTAGGAATGAAAGCTTGATTTGTGTTTTATACATTACATAAGAAATAATATTAAAAATATTATGCTAATATGCTTTTAATATGCTTTTAAAAATAGTCGTTAAAAAAACTGACTTTTAACATAAAATCTCCACTCCTGCATTCGTTTTTGGCCGGGCGGGAAGCAGTTTAGTGTTAAATCATTCTAAATCTATTTCTATAAAAAATATGGGTACCAAATTTAAAAAAGCTCGCGTGACATTTTTTTTATTAATCGATAAAAATGAAACTATTTTTTAAAATTGACAATTTTCGGCCAATGCTGGATGTAGGGTGCAAACATAAATCAATTCAAAATTTCTTTATTAACCATTTATGAAGCCTTATCTTTTGAAATTAATAAGGAAAAAATTTTTTTATTAACGGAACTTTGAGAAGGTAGGTAGGTAGGTAGGGAAGGGTTGCCCAGCACTCATTAGAGTGCTTGTGCATCCACTCGGAGACCTAACGGTCCATTGTGAGTCCCTTCAAAAAGAATATAGAAAGAAACCAGAGAGAACCTACAGATAAGGTATAGAAAAGAGCAGGAAGGAAAATGATAGAGAAAAAAGCTAAGACCAAAAAAAGTATACAAGAGAATAGAAAGAATCAGACAAGGAAAAGTACTACCGCCCCAGGTCGCTCGCTCCACGCCAACGACCCCCTCTTAGCCAGCCTATTCCCATGACGAATCCTATTAGTCTATCGAGCTCTATTGTCGATATACTGTCCAATTCGTCAAGGAATCGACTGCCTAACCATTTCTGCCTACTTAGTTGTAGACATGGACAGTGACATATGATATGTTCCACCGTCTCTAGCTCCTCATTATCTTCGCACATTCTGCAAAGACCGGAGGAACCTCTATCCCAATACCCTATCATTCCCCCTATGGGACAATGACCCGTCAGAATACCTATCATGGTTTTCAGGTTTTCCCTTTTCATGCCCAAAAGTAGATTTGTATCTGCTGTATCAAGTTTGGGCCATAGGACCCTTGATAATCTGCAGTCCGTTCTACTTTCCCATGCATGATTGGTTCTATCCCGAATCCACTCCCTAATTAACCTGAAGTAAAAGCCTAGAGATGGTCTCACACCGCTTTCACTTGCAGTCTTATCCAAAGCTGAGCCGTTCCTAGCTAATTCATCAGCTACCTCATTGCCATTTATCCCGCAATGACCCGGTACCCAGCAGAGTCTGATATTGTAATCTCTCAACAATCTCGTAAGAGCTCCTACAGTCGCTAGCTAGCCTAGACTTGACAAAGTGTCCATTCAAGGCTTTTAGCGCTGCCTGGCTATCCACATACAGAGTTACCTCTGTATTCACTTCTATGTTCCCTGCAATCAATTCTGTGGCCCTAAGGATACCTAGAATTTCCGCCTGGAACACGCTACAACTATCCGGTAGTCTATACGTCTTCCTGATGTTTCGCTCAACTAGATACATACCTGCACCAGTGCCTGTATCCATTTTGGAACCATCAGTGAATACCGATACACCACCGAATAGTTTCTCCCTATCCGACCATTGGTTCCTACTCGGAATAATCAGTATAGGATTTTCCCCGAAATCGACCTTCGTGCACATATAGTCCGTGGATCCAGAGGGAACCAGGGCATGTCCACCGAGATTAACCTCGTTTAAAAGTTTGGAATGTCCTATTCTTTGGGCTTTAGACAGAAGATTCCTACGACTTCCTATTCTCATTGCCTCCCACCATACAAGACATCCATACGTCAGAATTGGCGTCACCACCGAGGTGTAAATCCAATTTACTACCATCGGTTTGAGTCCCCAACTCTTACCTATGGAGTTCCTGCATGTGTAATAGGCGTTGAGACCTCTCCTAAGCCTCTCCTGAGTGTTCCTCTTCCAAGATAATTTACTATCAAGGAACACCAAGATATTTTGCCAGTCTTAGTTCTGTCCCCCCTAGTACCGGTAGCCTAAACTGCTCAATCCTGTACCTTCTGGTGAAAAGAACTAGCTCTGTCTTCTCCGGGTTGACCCCTAAACCCTTACTAGTGGCCCATGAGGACAGTTCGTTAAGTTCATACTGCATGACGTCGCTGATCGTGGCAAGAAATTTACCCGTGATCAGTATAACCACGTCATCAGCATAGGCAACGATTTTCCGTCCTTTTGCGTCAAATTGTCTTAGAATGACATTGACGGCTAAGAGCCATAGCAAGGGCGAGAGAACTCCTCCTTGCGGAGTTCCTCTAGTCACTATCTTCCTTATGCATGCATCTCCCAAGTTCGAATTAATTATTCGGCTATTCAGCATCAAAATAATCCATTCGATTAGGAAGTTTTGAATGCATAATGATTCTAGTGATTCCCTAATAGCCTCAATCTTAATGTTATTGAAAGCTCCTTCTATATCAAGGAACGCTGCCAATGTATACTCCCTATACTGCAGGCCGCGTTCAATGTAACTCACCACATCATGTAGCGCGCTCTCAACAGATTTACCCTTTAGATAAGCATGTTGAGCCCCACTGATGATATGGTTGTCAATTGTCGTCCTCAGATAAAGATCGATCAATCTCTCTAATGTCTTCAAAAGAAAAGACGATAGGCTGATCGGTCTAAAATCCTTAGGTTTCGAGTGGCTAGTCCTACCCGCCTTAGGTATGAAAATTACCTTAACCTCTCTCCACCTCCTTGGAATATATCTCCTAATCAGACATACACTAAAAAGCTCAGTGAGAAGTGTTAGTGCCGTGCCACTGATGTTCTGCAACATGGCTGGAAAAACACCGTCTGGACCAGGTGAGTTGTAAGGTTCAAAGGTGTTCACCGCCCATGCTACCTTATCCATCGAGACTATGTCACCGACTACTTCACTAAGTTCCCTATCAGATACACATTCTGAGAATCCCAAAATTCGTCCTGCCTGTGCATCTGCCTCTAAGTTCCTACAGCCCGGAAAATGAGTTTCCATAAGTATACTCAGAGACTCAGAGCAAGACTCCGTTCATGAGTTATCCGCACGCTGAATATATCCAGGGGCACTAGAATCCTTGGATAAGATTCGCCTGAATCTGGATAACTCATTAACAGAGTCGATGGACTCACAGTAGTTCCTCCATGAGTCCCTTTTTGCCCTCTTAATGTCTGCCTTATACCTATTAAAACTTTCCCTGTAGCTGCTCCAATCCTCACACTTGCGTGTCAGTTTCGCCCTATTGAACAACTTCCTGACGGTTGACCTTTGGTTCCTAAGTTCCTTGGTCCACCATTTAGGCTGTTCCCTCTTTCCCGGAAATATTACCGGACAAGTTAGTTCATAACTTTTCCTAACTTTCCCCGTGAAGTCCTCCACTAAACTCTCAACTCCCTCTGATGACAATTGCCATCCCGGAGCGGCGTTTAGTTCCCTATCCATAATGGCCCTAAAGGAGTTCAAATCGGTTCTCCTGGAGTTCCTATATGGTTCTCTCTTCGCTCCCTCGAAATTTAAACTAAAGGATATCCTGTTATGATCCGAAAAGGAACATTCACTGTCTACCCTCCAGTTCGTAATGTATTCGCCCCTAAAGTTCGTCAGTGTTATATCTATAACTGCCTCTCTATCTTTAGTTCTGAATGTGGGCACATTACCCAAGTTACAGATAAAAAGATTGTTAGTAGTTATAAAATTGAAAACTTACTCACCTCTTTCGTTGATATCAGCGCTGCCCCACTGGCAGTGATGTGCATTAGCATCGCAACAGACTACCAAATATACGCCTCTTCTCTTTGCATACTCTGTTAGTTTGCACACCATATCACCCGGTGGGTTGGCCACATCGTAAGGCATATAAACGGAGGCGAGTGCGAGTTTCATCCCGTCTCTATCCTCTCTTTTCACGACCGTTAGGTCTCCATTGCTAAAAGAATGAAAGTTTATAAAATTTAACTCATTCCTAGCCAGTATACACGTTCTTACCTTATCCTCAGTGGATGGTACAAAAAGTGTATATCCTTTGACACTTAATCCACATACTCTGGTGTTATTGATCCAGGGCTCTTGGATTAAGGCCACATCCACTTTGGAGTCGATAAGGTTCATCTCTAGTTCGATAGAGGCTGCTTCACAGTGATGCAAATTAATTTGCACCACTTGCAGCCTTGTTGGTACTGTCAGATTTCGGATACCGGAACCTGATAGTGCCCAGACCGAAATTGGCGATTCCCCCCATAGACTCCAATTTCCTAAGGGACTCCTGGTCTATAGCAAACCTGAAGTCCCTTCCGAGGTTCTCTTTACAAGTCAGAGAAACTAACAACTTCCACTGACTAGTATCCAGATCCTCGTTCTGGTTGACCAGTACTGTCAGTATAGTTTCCACCGGTTTTATGGGTGAATGAATTGTACTATATTTTTGTAAAAAAAATAGCCATTTTTCATGCCAATTTCAGAGTGCTGACTTTGAATATTTTTCACGTCTAGACGAATTGAGATAATCCAAAAATTCTTTCAGCATATTATTTTGAAATATGTAGCAAATTACAGAATATTTTTAAAAAACTTTTACCTCATATATCTCCGGACTTATTCCCGAAAAACGAAAGAAAGTCGAGCCAAAAAATCAAAAATTCAAAATTCAAGCGTAAATATCTTTTTAACTGTAAGAGATAACTTAGATGAGTAAGCTTATTTTTTTCTTTATCTTGCCAAGCACTTTCCAGAAATATAAAAATCTTTAAAATCGGACTTCATTTGTACAAGTTACGATATTTTTTAACTTTTACATACTCGAGGTAGTCAACTTTGACACCCTGTAGCTTATCTCGTGTTATCACAGGGTAACTACAAGATGATTTTTCTGAAAGCTTAGGTCCTCCTCTACAACTCTTCCATACATTTCAATTTGATCCGACCAGTAGTTTAGGAGATTCAGATTTATTACCAAAAAATTTGCGTTTGACCCCACTGTGCGACGGAGATCGATAAATTCTGAGTACCAAGATGTGGGTAGTTTGTTGATAGTTTGTCTACCTGACACTGACTCTTTAGATATTAGGCATTGGGTCGAAGATTTTGAGGAGAATGCTGAAACGGTTGGGTGGAATGATATTTAAAAATTCATCTATGGGAAACAACTTTTAACGGGTGCGGCCAAATCATTTGTTAGGAGTCAGTCCGGTTTGGAAAATTGGGAGTCATTGAAAAACGCTTTGATTGATGAATTTGGTGAGACGTTATCTACTTCAGAAATTCACAAAATGTTGACAAAACGTCGCAAGAATCAAAATGAGACCTATCGCGAATACTTGTATGCACTTATGGAGATCGGTAAGCCAATTAATCTAGATGTCGCAAGTCTCTTGGATTATTTTGTTGAGGGTATACCTGATTCTCGGTTCAGTAAAGCCATCTTATATTAGGCGAAGACAGTAGAACAGATGAAGGAACAGATCAAAATATATGAGAAAATTCGTAGCTCGGCGAAAGAGGATGCAAGGAGGACTAATGCCCCGAATGATGAACACCCTAAGGAAGAGAAGGAAGGTAGTGTGAAGAAGAAGAATTGTTTCAAATGCGGAAGTTCAAATCATCTGGCTAAGGATTGCGGTGAACAACAATTTAAATGTTTTAAATGCAACGGTGTAGGGCATCGCGCAGCTGATTGTAAGGTCATTAAACCTGAAGTCAAACAGAAGCGCAGAAATGTCAACACGTTCAGTTACGACAAGGAACCTTTTGAGCCAGGTTTGAAATTTAAAAAAGTCACATTGAGAGGTATTGAATTTTATGGTTTAATTGATACCGGATGTAAAATTTGTACCATGAGATGTGATGTTTATGACAGATTATGTAATGAGTTTCAGTTGGTAGTAGAACAGCGACGTTTAAAGGGAGCAGGTGCAGGAGTGTTTTATACCAAAGGTTACTTCGAGGCTCCAGCAGTTATTGACGGTATTCCGCTAAAGATACGATTTTATGTTGTACGCGCTGAAGATTTAGATTATCCGGCTGTTTTGGGCACTAACCTATTACAGTTTGTTGACTTAATGATAAGGGAAGACGGTATGGAACTTGTTCCCAAGACTGCTACTAATATTGGGAAGAACCATATCGATGATCATCGGAAGTACATCAATACTTCGGGACTGATGAGCAAATCCATCGATTGCGTTGTAGGAGGTAGTGTTAGAAGATCAGATATAGGGAAAGATGTGTCAGTAGCTCAGGGAACGGGAAATATTTCAACTAAAGATCAGGAAATAGTAGATGAATTGGTAGTTGACAAGTTGGAAAAAAGCGTTGTAGAAGCCACTGTTTTCGAGGTTTCGTCGTCGGCTGTGTTAGCGCAGGAAAATTATGATCAGAATATACGTGAAACCGGAAGGAAATCGGGTATGTTGAAACCAAGAGCTAAGGTTAACCTATGTGGTTTAAAGGAGAGAAATCAGAGGGACTTTAAGGAAAACCGCAGGTCGGAAAACTTCAGGTTGCGCAATTCGACGAATAACAAACGCACACAATATGGAGACCATGTGGGACGGAAGGGGAAACATTTTGGTCCATACGGGGTGAAAAGGAGGGTGGAATATGGTCGCTATGAGGTTGAGAAAGTTACTGAGGGAGAAGGACCAAGAAGGACGGTTACCGTAGCGGAGAATATGAAAAGATGGGCACCAGTATTCGAGTTGAATACCCCGTCAGGAGGGCCGAATTTGGGATTCGAGCCTGGTCGCGTCACCAGATCTGGCAGACGTTGGTAACGAAGGGGTTAATATTACTAACGGACAAAATATTCTAGAATAAGATAGTAACTAGTCACGTAGGCTACAGACAAAATATGGACGAGACATCTTATAACGAAAGACGAACATTCTGGATGGGGACCTGCATTTTGATAAACGGACTTTTAATGGACGAGACAAGGATAGTTATAGGGTTAACTCGCTGGGAACTTTCTGGTACTTTGAAATGTAGCGAGTAGTGTAGGAGAATAATATAAAAGGTAGTGTTGAAAGATTGAGTAGTTGAGTGTTTGAGTAAAATTCAAGTTGTGAAAGTTGAAAAGTTGAGAAGTTAGAATTATCAGTTGAAAAGTTTTCTAAAACGTTGCGCAAAGAAGTTATGAGTAAATAATGAAGGTTGACCAGCGACATCCACTATATTAAAGTGTAAAATAATTTTAAGTTTTTTAATTAATAAAAAATATACACAATTTATTATTAAAAATAATATAATTTGTGTTTAAATTAAAAGCCGTCAAGCTTTAATAATATAAAAATCCCACATATATATATATATATATATATATATATATATATATATTTATGCCCACTTCATCTGACAAATTTTTCGACTTCATTGGTCCCATTTTTTGTAACAAATTATTTTACTTCATTTTTCTAATTTTTTGTCTCAACCACCACTGAAATGTATTTGTTACTTTTTAAAGAATTTTTTGAGTAAAGTTTAAAGAAAGTTTCTCGTGGATAATTTCAGATGATCAGAGTGTGAAAATTCGAAAAATTGTAAAGTAAACTACAAAAAGTAGATTTTCAATGTCACACCATGTTATTATTTTTAGACTATTGTATTTATATTTTTATACAATATTGTTACTTTCTCCCATTTGCAAATCATATAAAAAATTAATCATTTGCATTGACAAAATTAACTTAGAATGCAAAATTTTATTTATTTATTAGTATCTGATAATAGATTTTCACCAAAACTTCAGGTTAGCAGAAAACATTTATTTTTATTCATAATCGAGCAAAATATACGGATATATGTCCCTATTATTTTTTCGCCAAATTTCAAGTGCAATTTTTTGTTCCTGTATGCAAAATTTTTAATATGGGTGCTTTTGTCCTATTTCTCATATTTTTTATATGCCCTTATAAGTGTCCATGCTTTACAAGTTTGCTGTTGAAAATTTTGCTTCTACCTAAATATCTCTTAAACTAATGACGATATCCTACACAAGTAATAACAGTTTTGAAAAAAATTACATACTAGAGGTAACCGACTTTGTCGTCGCACAGTGGGTACTTTTGCAAAATAAATGGTAATTAATCTGGATCTGTCAAATTCTGGACCGATGTTAATGAAACTTGTGACATCAATAGAAGACGAGTTATGCTTTCAGAACATTTTTGGCTGGAATATATAGCTGAAGCATTGACGGCGCTGCAGAGGGCCAAAGTTTACCAACTCCAGGTTTTACAAATATAAACCGATTTGAAATAATTGAACATTTCGGAATTCTACTAATCAAGAAAAAGAAAAAAAATATTATTTTTTTTAATATGATGAAATTGCCTATAATTTTTTGGATTAACCCAACAAATGTTTGTAAAAAAAGATATTTTATTTTTGGACGATATTATATATTCATTCAATCTTGATATTTATCTATCTATCTATTTATATATATATATATATATATATATATATATATATATCAAGATTGAATGAATATATAATATCATCCAAAAATAAAATATCTTTATATATATATATATATATATATATATATATATATATATATATAGATATGCTTAAACTTTTCTACATCATTGTCGTTATTTTTAAAAATTAGAATATTATTCTTAAGTGTACCTGTATTATTTTAAAAGTATCATTATCGGCATTCTTTATCACCGTAATGATATCGTTATGATATCATTACGATATTATTTGTTTTGTTAGGAAGTTAAAGAAAAAAATTTTTAATTATCGCAATACGATATCTAAAAAACAATTTTTAAAGTCAAAGTTTTGAAACAGGACTCAAAAATTTAAAATTTTTACAAAAAAAAAATAAGTTTATGCATATGTATATTTAATTAGTGTTGCAGAAGTGAAATATTTTCTGAAATTCTGCTACTTAAGGAAGTGTGTAAGTATATTTTTGGAAAATTTTGAACGTGCAGCAGTGGTCGAAAATGATCAATTTTTTAATATAAATTCAATTTTGGTACTTCCTTGAATTCGAGTAAATAGTTCAGTATGTTTTTAAAGGTTTTGCAAAAAATTGTTTAGTCATACTAGACAATTTTCCTAAAATACACATATTTTCAATAATAAAAATGTTATATTTCGTAAAATTGTATATATTTTTCTGATCTTTACATTTATCAACTATTCATTAACTTCTTTATACCATGTGCAAACATTTTTTTGATACCTATAGGTTCGAATTTATGAAATATGTTCTTGTAAACATAATTTCCATTCTTTTGTTTTATTTTAAGAAAATTATTCTATAAATACTAAAATAGTAAAATTTTTTTATATATGATTTCCTTTTTATATTTTGCAGAAAAATATAAACAGTTTTACTATATATTTTGAAAGGTCAAAGTTTTTGTTATTGAAAAAATGGGTTCTGATTTTTTTTTTAATTTTCGACCACTGCTTGAGTTTAAAATTTTCCATTCCTTAAGAAAATTTCAAAAGATATTTCACTTATATAATAACAGTTTTTAAAAAAAGAAAAGTATATAGCTACATTTTGGCAAAAAATTGCAATTTTTGAGACCGTTTCAATATTCAGACTTTTAAAAATTTTAAAATTTAAAAAAATATTTCAATTGAACATTGTTGCTTAGTGGAATATTTAATTATTTAAATCGATTAATATTTGTAAAAGTTTCAAGCTTCGATATGATTTTCACTCTCGATGTGGTCAACTTTAGTCCATTGTAGCGCCGTTCTTGCTTCAGTAACACACTCCAGCCAACAATATGCTAAAAGCATAACTCCTCCTCTATCGATGTTCCAAGCTTAATCAAGATCAGTCCAGTAGTTTAGAAAATCCAGATTTATTACCATTTATTTTGCAAAAGTCCGCACTGTCCACTGTATATAAATACTAGTATACGTTACACAGTGGGGCAGAATCGAAATTTTTTGGAAATAAATCTGCAACTTCTGATCGGCTGGTTGGATTTTCATAAATTTTGGTATAGGCGTAGCAGAGGAGTGTACAATGTTAAGTTTGGAAGGAGGGCAGAACAAACCCCTCAGGGGCGGAGCAAAGGGGGCTCAAAGTTAAGTACCTCTGACATAAACAATTTTTAATCACTTGCCAAATTTTTGTTTCTAGTCCGATTTCGGCCCTGTTAAGACCTATAAAAGGCATGCTTACATGTCCATTTATCTCTTATAGTTTTCGAGTTATTTGCGTTTGAATTTTTAAGCACCATAATTTTGCATGTTCTTGGTCGAGTTCTGTGTTTTTTTACACTCTTTTTTATCTAAAATAAAATTTTCTTTAGCAACATATAATAATTTTGCACTTTTCTAAAAGGTAACTTCACAGAAATGACTTTAAGATAAAAAACAAGCAAAATAACTCAATTGGTCATGCTACACACCTTCCCGAATTTGACCCATTTTATATGAAAGTTTTGATTTTAGACCATATTTTCTCAAATCCCAAAGGACGAATCGATAAGCGGAATATATTTTAAGAATCTTCAATATACTGTTAAAAGTTTTAAATCAAAATCTACGGGACTTCGGAAAAATGTGGATTCTATAGCCAAAAATGTAAAAAATCCCATTTTTGAGAATTTTCATTAGTTTTTTGGGAATTCTGGAAAACCCTACCCCTGATTGCAATTTGGTTAACGCGCTTTTATTTATATTAATAAGATCCACATTTCCTGCAAATTTCTTTCGCTATTTAGAAATAAACCAAACAAAAAGGCACAATTTGGGGTTTTTGGAGAAAATACAAATTTTTTAATTGTATTAACATATTTGTTTATAAAGATATCTTAATGAAATTTGCAGGAAATGTGGATCTTATTAATATAAATAAAATCGCGTTAACCAAATTTCAATCAGGGGTAGGGTTTTCCTGAATTAACAAATAAACTAATCAAAATTCCCAAAAATGGGATTTTTTACATTTTTTGGCTATTGAATCCACATTTTTCCGAAGTCCCGTAGATTTTGATTTAAAACTTTTAACAACATATTGAATATTCTTAGAATATATTCCGCTTGTCGATTCGTGCTTTGGGATTTGCGAAAATATGGTCTAAAATCAAAACTTTCATATAAAATGGGTCGAATTCGGGAGGGTATGTACCATGACCAATTGAGTTATTGGGCTTGTTTTTTATCTTAAAGTCATCTCTGTGAAGTTACCTTTCAGAAAAGTGCAAAATTATTATATGTTGCTAAAGAAAATTTTATTTTAGATAAAAAAGAGTGTAGATACTTTTTCGGCTAAAAAAACACAAAGTCATCTTTTTTGCAATTTTCAAATTCAAAATCGTTTATTTTTGCACTCGGTTCTTTAGGTAGTTAAGAAAAAAAAACTAATAAAAGCGGTCGGAAATACTAGGATATATATAAAAAAACTGGACCAAGAACATGCAAAATTATGGTGCTTAAAAATTCAAACGCAAATAACCCGAAAACTATAAGAGATAAATAGGACATGTAAGCATGTCTTTTATAGGTCTTATCAAGGCCTATAACAGTATATAATAAAAAATATTTGAAATCGGACGAGAAACAAAAATTTGGCAAGTGATTAAAACTTTGAGCATCCTTAGCTCCGCCCCTGAGGGGTTTGTTGTGCATCGCTTCCTAACTTAACATTGTACACTCCTCTACTACGCCTATACCAAATTTCATGAAAATCCAACCAGCCGATCAGAAGTTACAGATTTATTTCCAAAAAATTTCAATTCTGCCCCACTGTGCGTTATGAGAAAAGTCATGTTCACAACACTGTTGTCGTATGGACACTGTTTTGCCAGCAATGATATGTTGTTATTGCAAACATCTTTATTATTTAGTAAACTTTATTTGAACAACAATTTGGTCACTGCAATTAGATTTTTGTTATTAGTTTCACAATAACATGGTTGGCGCAATATGTTTAGTTAGGGAACATGTTAATGTTGTTGAAATCATAGAAACAATAAAACAATTGCTATTAGATAAAAATATTATCATGCTTGATATTATGATTTAATTATATTATTTTCAGTTTTATCGACAACCATAAACTTTTGTTGTATTTTAATATGACGCTGTTTTTTCATCAGTTTATTGTGTTCAATGCATGGAATCGGTCACCTGACGGTGTGTAAAAATGATATTGCTAAAGTATACTGTAGATATATTATTAAAATTTTATATAATTTATAAAATAGATATTAAATTACATTGTCGGTGAGCTGACGAAAATTCCTATGTGTTTTTTTACTACTTTTCAGGAGTTATTTTTTTCACAAGAAAATCCACACATAGAACTTTTTGTAAGTTTGAAACCCGCTGATTTAATGGAAAACGATTTGGTGGGTGAATGTATGACTAATAACGAAACAATATGCGAAAATTAAAAAAAAAAAATTACACACAGGGTTATTCATCAGCGCACCGACGATATTCGTGCTTTATAATAGGAGTGGAAAAAATCATAAAAATAAAAAAGTGTGTGCAAACTTGCAATAACAATATTTAACCTATTAATGCTCAAAACTATTTTGTTTAGAGATATAAAATTTGAAATCATTAGTTTATATTATGCAAATGACAAAAGAAAATGAAATCAAATAAAATTGAAAATAGACAAAGAACTGTTTACTACGAACCAGGTGATTTCTGTGGACTCAAAATTTACACCGACCATAGCAAGTTGACGGCAAGACTTTCTCAGACAGAAATGCAAACGCTCCTACTTTATGAAACAAAATCCCCGTAAGGTACTGTCGCAAGCACCATAAGTATATCAAAAAAAGACACTAGCGTACCCACAGAACTCAAAAGTTCCAACGTTCTATTTTTGATGCTTCCTTGACCGAAATTATAGCTAAACGTGGCGCGAAACTAAAGGTTCGTCGTGCCCAGTGCCAACAAAATATCAAGCAAACCAAGTAACGTAAATGCGCCGCAATTTAGCCCCCTCAACGTAAATCTAAGGCTGTCCCGAAACAAAAAAACGATATTGTAAAGTGTATCTTTGCAACATATTTTGTCTCATGTCCTTGAAGAATCCTATTTGAAGTACTACGCTCAAGATTTGAATTGGAAATACATTTGAAAAAATATTTTTCGGTCATGTTATCCACATAATTGTTAGATCACTCGTATTCGCCTAATTTTTAATTTAACCAGTGGCGTTTTCTTCTCTGACTAAAATGTTGCCTTTATTCTTTTCTGTTCTATTCTAAAAAAAATGTAATAATCTAAATAGGTGTTCTTTTCTAATATAATAATAAGAAATACTTTATATGTTTTATTCTCATTAACAGCAAATTTTAAAATTTTTTGTTAGAATATTTTGTGTTTAGTATTTAGAGTTTTAAACTGATGTTCCACCAAATTATGCAAATTTCATCAAAAAATCAAATTTTCACAAAAAAAAAAAATCACAATTTTCACCAAAATCCGAAATTTTACCAAAAAACCGGTAACTCACAAAAAAATCAAAAATTTCACAAAAAATTCCAAATTTCACCAAAAATTCAAAATTTCACCAAAAATCACAAAATTTCACTAAAAATTCGAAATTTTATCAAAAATCACAAATTTCACCAATAATCACAATTTCATTAAAAATCCAAAATTTTAACCGTTTCACAAAAAATTGCAAATTTCACCAAAAATTAAAAATTTCATCAAAAATAAAAAATTTCACTAAAAATTCAAAATTTCACCAAGAATTCAAAATTTCACCTATAATTAAAAATTCACCAAGTATTAAAAATTCTAACAAAAATCAGAAATTTCACCAAAAACTTAAAATATCACTAAACATTTCATACTTTAATACACCAAAATTTAGAAATTAAAAAAAAAAATAGAAATTTCGCCAATAATATGAAATTTCTTAAAATATCACCAAAAATTGTATATTTCACAAAAAATTTAAAAAATACAATTTCGCCAAAAATTAGATATTTCGGTAAAGTTTCGCAAAAAATTATAAATACTTAAAAAAAATTAAAGGGTATGAAGATAAATACGTCCTACACAAATGTTAAATACGCACCAAACGCTCTTAACTGATTTTTTAAAATGAACAAAATTATTTTTTAATAAAAAAACTGTATCAAAATTAAATTTTAAATAAAAAAATAAAAATATATTTATAAAGCACATTAAAATATAAAATTATAAAAAAATTGTCAATATATAACTCTATAAATAAAAATTATTTACGTATTCATCTTTATGTATTCCATCGGATCCAAGATGGAATCTGGCCATAGAGCATACATTTTTGGAATTTACTAGTCCTAGGCTATTTCTACTCCTCCGCTTTCCCGATTCATGTCTGCTCCTTATGTTCATTGGAGTCACTTGAAAATTCCACATTTTTCCATACTTTCATAGTGAAAAAATACATTTTTCAAAATTTTATATCTCTGATCCCAGATGGAATCTTGACATAGAACATACATTTCTGTAATCTACTAGTCCTGGGCTACTTCCACTCTTCCGCTTACCCGATTCATGTCTGCTCCTTATGTCCATTAGGAACACTTGAAGTTTTCGATTTTAGTTCAAGGAAATGTTATGTTTAGAGTTATATATTCGACTTTTTTTATAATTTTATATTTTAATGTGTTTTATAAATATATTTTTATTTTTTTATTTAAAATTTAATTTTGACATTTTAAAAAATCAATTAACGAATTTAACTGACGCATTTATCTTCACACCCTTTGTGATACATCGGATGAAAGCCCTAAGGTAGTAGATTTCAAAACTATATAGGGTATATCCAGTTGTTTCTCATAAGACATGCTACGAGGGGTAAAATATAATTATTCATATTTCAGAGATTTATATTCCAAGTTGTGGGGGGCCATTTAGGACAGACCTGAATGAAGTTGTGATACATCGGATGCAAGCCCTACGGGAGTAGATATCAGAACTATATAGAGTATACCCAGTTGTTTCTCACGAGACATGCTATGAGGGCTGGAATATAATATAAATATTTTTCAATTATTTATATTCTAAGTTGTGGACAGACCTGAATAGAGTTGCGATACATAGGATGAAAGCCCTAAGGAAGTAGATCTCTAAACTAATGTGGCACCAAAAATAAATAAAAAAACAACAATTAAAAAAAATTTTTAAATAACTTCATAGATGTAAAGAAATCTTTAACTTATGGGCTGTAAAATTGAAAAGGTGTTGATGCAAAGTATATATATCCACAAAGATAATATGAATTTGGAGCGTATTTTGAAATCTTATTAAAATTCGAAAGAATTTGATTAGATTTTGTATTTTTATTTATTTTTGTTTATTTTCAATAAATATTTTTTAAGACATAAAATAATTTCCATACTTAGGAAAGAAGAATACTTAAGTCATAGATTAGTAAGTAGTAATTTATGTGAGAGAGAAAAATCTGATTTAATTGTTAAAAGCCTAATTCATGCAACAACAAAATACATGTAGTCACATATATATATATATATTTTTTTTTTTTTTTAAGTTTAGTTCGAAGTGCCTCTCACATAAACTTCTAGTTGTATTCTATGATTTAAGTTTTCAATCAATTGCCACTAAGTGAGCAATATAATACCGGTTCTATTAAAGTATTATGCCATTTCTAAGAATAAAAAAAAATAAATATTTTACACAAATAAAATTTCGTAATTTATGTTAAAAATTGTGTCTCAGATTTTTACGTTATTGTGTTTTTGATGCTAAAACTTATTAAAAATATGCAATAATCTATTGGATAAATTTCATTATAAATGGCTTGCCTTTTATTAAACATAAATCTGGAAAATACTAAAAAAAATTGGTTCGCAACAATAATAATCTCACATACGTATGAATACAAAATGAGTTTGGTTTTTTTAATAAGTATTTTGAAGTTATAACATTTTCACCTAACATTTACAGATCCATAAGATTAGAGTACTGTTTCAAAAGAAAATGTTGTGTTAGAATGAAAAATCTTATAACCAAGTAATTTTATATATATATTTTATAATAGTGAGTATTTTCGAAGTTCAACTTATTTAACATTCATTTCCGCAAATCTATAATAAAACTAAAGTATCTAAAACTTGAACATGACAAAAATTAAATTGATTTAAAATTTCATGTGAAACAACTTGTAAGTAAATTCGTTAAACCATAGATAAACAAATACATAGATATCTGATAGAAAAAAAAAACATTATTCAATAGCCAAAAACCTAATTCATACAATATTAACGTCTTTCAGATAACGTTATAGTTGTATTATATCCGTAAAAGTCTTGCAAGTACCATGTTTAAAGTAACGTCAATCTTTCATTGCAAAATATTTGCTATAGAATTTTAATACTACGAGAATATTTAATTTCCCGTTTTCCCGGGAAAATTAAAAAAATTTCCGGGAATTCCCGAGAGTATTTTGACGTGAAATCCCGGGAATTCCCGGACCCCAAACCCAATTTGTGTTCTAAAAAAGATATTAAAAATAGTAGATCACATTTTTTCGAAAATATTAAAAAAATATAATCGAACTTTTCCTAAAATGCATAATAAAACTACAATTTCATTACGAGTGCATTCTTAAATAAACTATTTACCTTTGAACTGTTGTCTTTAGTCTTCATTATACTTAGTCTTCATTGTAGTCGTTAATCATTAAAATCCCTTTACATCGTAAAGTTTAATTTCAGTACTTTGTCGGATTTTTTTAACATTCATACAATTCAAAACATAAAAAATTTTGATTTTCTGTAGAGTGGCAAAAATAATAATGAGAAAGAAAATAGTGAAGAAAATCTCATGACATTTAGAAAAAAATTGCCATTTTTTAAAATGTCTTGCCAGATGAACGAAATACAGTTGCGAGCATAAAAAATGCAACGCTATGTGATATGATCTTTGTTCGCATATGTTCTGCTTATAGCGAGACAGTACTGTTGTGATTTTATTATTTGCGGCCTATAGACTTCTGTTATATATAATTTGGTCGAATATTTTTGCACGTAAGGAAAATTATTAAACGTTTAGTAAAAGCAGTTTTAAATTTGAGCAAGCAAAAAAAGTATATATATATATATATATATATATATATATATTTTTTTTTTTTTGTAATATAATTTTTTCGCAATGATAAGGCAATAATGTCCAAATATCTCTTGATTTTGGTTCTGGAACTAATTCTAGCATAGGGAAAGGCAACTAAAAATTAACCTATTTTGACTCTCTTCCTATGTTAAATAGTTAAAATTGCAAACTTCATAATTATTGGACTGTTGCATTTTTAAATATTAGAAATTAATATTTAGGGAAATATGTCTACCCAGACAGTCTAAATTTAAAGTCAAATTAATTCAAGTTGTCTTCATAGGATATCATTTAAGCAGTACTCGTTACAATAATAAATGACCTGCCTCCAAAAGTAAAGATGCTAATTTGATTTTAGTTAACAATATGTTGTACCATACAATATATTACCATATTAATATCATTTAATTAACGATTGGTGGCAGTAATAGATGCAAATTGCCACATGTGTTCATTCGAGTAATATAAAATATCTACTGTTACGTGACTTCTATCAATTTTTTCAGGCATGATCATTTCAATATTGTGTCTCTAAGATATTTCTTAAGAATCCTCATATTAGAACTATACATCAATATTATTTCAGTACCATCATCATAATGTGTTTTTAAAATATTCCTAAATTCTTAAAAAGAACGGAGAAAGAGTATTTTTTTAATATTAATAATATCTTTTGTAGTTAAAATAACCTTAAATTTACGTGTATTGGTAGTAATTGATGGTAATGCAATCAAATTATAATTTTCAGCAATTTTCAATAATTAAAAAATATAATTAATCTAATTAAAAAATAAGTTAATTTTTTAGAGTTGCATTTTTTCGCATTAAATCACAACTTTTTTAACAAAATTTTTTATAACAATTTGGAACAAAGGAACATACAATAGTTGGCTAAGACCACAAAGAATAAAATCACAACAAAATTGGCTAAATTAATAACGTTTTAGCCCTAATGAATACGATCAAAAATCATGCATTTCTTATGCTCGCAACCGTATGTATATGATATTATGAACGAACTTTCGTATCACGTATTAATAGAAACAAATGGATATACCGTATATAGTTCTGAGATTTACTCCTTTAGGGCTTTCGTCCAACCCCAAGTCTGTCCTAAATGACCCTCCCACAACTTGGAATATAAATCTCTGAAATAGGAATAATTATATTCTACCCCTCGTAGCACACCTCCTGAGAATCAACTGGGTATACCCTATATAGCTCTGATATCTACTCCTATAGAGCTTTCATCCGATATATCACAACCCCATTCAGGTCTGTTCTAAATGACCCTCCCACAACTTCGAATATAATTCATTTATAAATATTGATATTATATTCCACCCCTCCTGGCATGTCTCTTGAGAAACAACTGGGTATACCCTATATAGTTTTGAAATCCACACCCTTAGGTCTTTCATCCGTTATATCACAACCCCATTCAGGTCTGTCCAAAAGGCCCCCATTTAAGTGTGAATATTGTCTAAACATTTTTGGATGCTACTCCACCGAACCTCTAATCTGGGGTACCACAACCCCATTCAAGTATGTCCAAAATCAAAATATGGCCCCCTGTTTCTTACACTTACGTGAATTTTGCCAAACTTCAGCACGTCGTAACATGTTTCCTGAGAAACAACTGGATATACCCTGTACAATTTTAATTTCTGCTCCTTTAGAGCTTGCACGTGATACATCACAACCCCATTCAGGTCTTTCCAAACTGGCCCGCAATGTGACCTGATTATGGATATTTTTGTTACAACACAATTTTATTCTGGAGATATTTTTTTATATTTTTTGCTCAAAATTTTAAATTACAGTTATTCTGGAGATATTTTTTTTATATTTTTTGCTCAAAATTTTAAATTACAATTATGTTTTATTTAATAAAACATTAAAAAAATGTTAAATTAAATAAATTCAACTTACTTTACAGTGTTTGGAATATAGTTAACAGACATGTGGGACGTATCTAACTAACGAATTTATCTTCACATTCTTTATATATATACATATATTATATAACGATAAAGTGCTTCCAAAAAATAATATTTACACTAAAAGTAGAACCAGTGCATATTTTGTGCTTTTTTGGAAGTTATTAATAATTTCTTCCAAAAAAGTGAAAAAAAACAATCTAGTTTTAGCAAGGAAAAAGGTTAATAATTTCTAAGAAAATTTAAATTTCACTAATTTAAAAGTATTTCTAATATCTCTAAATAAGGTTAAAACAGAATATTTATTAAATAATTTTGTAAACATAGTATTAATAAAAGTACTTCAAGAGCAATGAACAAGAAGTATAAAAGAAGAACATCCAACCAATGACAACCATGGGTTAAAAAAAGAACTTCTGCAGGTCTTTTTCAGAATTAAGTACTTCCTTCCAATGGCAACACAATGTTAAAATCATGACTTTTTCAGCTCCTTTTCAGTTTGTTTTTTTTTTTTCTTTTGCTGGGTATTGATAAATATTTTTATCAATGTATATACGTAAAATGTAATGTAAAATTTAACCTATCGACATTAACAGATTTAATGAGTGCATTTTTAAATGATTTTGATTATATGGAAAGCGTTTATTTTGTCTTTATCTGAATCTAAAATTGCAACAACTGATAGATCGATTTTTCTAAAATAATACTATGCTCGATACAGCTTATTGTTCTCTCAAACAGAATATTCTCATTGGTAGCTTCTTTAAAATATTAATCAAGGTATGGTTGTCTTACAAAAACAGACGACTTCGGAAACAAATGTTTCATATGCATATATGATATGCGTATTTTACATTTTCATTAAAAATAAATATGTTCTTAATTAACAATTATGTGTATATCACCTCCAATGTAAAAATGGCAATAAATTTATACCAAAACTTTTAATAAATAAGAGAAAACGTAATTATTTATCTTGTGGAATTTTGACATCTTAACTCGATAACTTTATAGCGCATCGCTTAAAATTATCAACGTTCTTCTGTGATTTTTAGTTTTAAATATATTGCTTATCAAAAATTAACTCTTTTATAGTATTTTTCAATATTTATATATATTTAAATATATTTAAGTCGCTTTATCAAAAGTTCACAGAATTATTATTTTTTTCTACAAAAAAAATTATTTTAAATTGCAATTTTCACAAAATATTACACAAAAATATCCTTTTATGGTAAAACATGGATTTTTAATAAAATATGCAGAAATATGCATTAACAGATCGATGTCATTATAAAGCAAATTCTGTGATCCGGAAAGATATTTAGTTTTCACTGTTCTAGGAGAAAATGCAAAAAACATGCATTTGCATGAACTTCCGGTCCTTCCTGATCACCAATATTTGATCTTTAATATTGATTGTTCTCTAACGTTTAATCAGGAGGATCGAAATCCCATTTAACATTTTCTGAAAATGTATCTGTATACTGTGCACGGGATATTGAATTTGAGTTCACGGAACTTTTTTCGAACATTCGTAAGGCTGTCAGCTAAAGACCAGAAATCCAAAAAAGGATGTTCCCTGGTGAAGCAAAGGCATTGACAAGCTAAGGGTTGATGCAACAGAACCAAATAAACAGGTGAATGCGCCACATATAAGGCCGCACTTACAAAGTATAATAAGGAAATCAGGAAATCCAAATGGTCAACTTGGCGAAAAAATTGAAAATCTTCCTGAAACAATTTGGATACAGAAAGGCTTAGCACAAGATCATACAAATAGTCTCTGTACGCTGAAATGTCCTGGTGGGAGGTGTACTGAATCTCCGGAAGAGATTTGTGATCTTCTTCAGGAAATTCACTTCCCAGGATCAATGGCTTTGTCATTAATTGATGACCAACAGAAATAAATTTGAGGATCATTGATGAAGAAAGGATTAAATTGGCTTTATTGAAGTTTAGCCTTTATAAATAATTTAAAAATTATATATTTTTTTTTAATTTCTACATGAACTTTATTGGCAATAAAAAATGTCCGCATTATAAGGAATTGGGTGCAGGAAAAGCTGACAACATACTATTGTGCAACGTTACCAACAAGGCGGTTAGGACACTGAAGGCCTGTCAACGTCTATTTGGTAAGACTTGGGGTCTGAAACCGAAAATGATACACTGGTCCTTTATTACAATAATCAGGCCAATATTGACATATTAGTCTGGTTGCCTAAAACAGAGAAGTCCAATGCAGGAGCTTTTCTATCGCCTGGACAAGTTTTATCGCCTCACTGGTGTGTCTGTCACCAGTGCTGTCCTGTACATTTTTCCACTTGGAATTATTTGAAGATTATCATTCAATTAGGATGAATGACAAAGGTATGCGTTCAAATAAAACATAAGATGTTTTTTATTTAATAAAAGATGAACGGAATAAGTTAGGATTAAAACTAAGTCAACTACTTGTAGCATTTCTTTTCAGGATTTTACTGATATATCATTTTGTATAAAAATTAATTGTTAACTGGATTATTTTTAATTTTATTTTTAACATAGATCAGAAAGCAATTTTACGCCAATATGTGCAGCAAAAGATAAGTACATATCTTTAGATATATTTTTTTTTAATTTTTATACATTACCATACAGAAATATAACGGATACTAAAAAATATTAAATCGAGCATAAGGGGCTATCAGTGTAATATTTTGGTATTTTTGTACATTTTTGTTAAGAATGAATTTATGTTTACTCTATTTTAAGTTTACATAAATATTTTTGCTATAGATATGAATGGCACATTTAAAAAATAACAGAACTAAACATATGGTGCCGAATTAAAATCGATTCATAAACGTAACACCTACTATGGCCTCAAATCTGCTAAGTTATGTTTTAGTATAGTAAAAAATATATACTACATTTGTACATATATTTAAATTTCTGTTTTTGTAAAGCTTGTTTTCTATTGCCTACGTAATGTTATTAACTATTCTTCTTCATTATCAAACACCCTCGCTAATTTTAATAATAATAATAATAAGTAGTAGTAGTGACCACATACATAAATGTATTCCAAATAAAATCAAATAATATTACGTCACTTACTTTTATTAATATTTATTAAAGAAATATAATGTATTCGACATTACATGAGTATTAAAAAAATAAGTAAAGCACAGAAGCTAAGTAAAACATAGGTAAGAATGTTACAGTCGGTCAATCCGAGGAAGATTGTTCGTGATCGAATCTAAAAAAAAAGAATACTTTTTCTTTTAGAGTTGAAAAATATCTTATTTTTTCTCAATAGGATTTAAAATTAAAGATTTAAAAATTACCACAAACAATGAATTTTATTATTGACAACGGAATACTATTTAATGATGTTAAAGTATAAAAAAGTAACAAAAGTTAATTACATATATTACTATGGAATTAAGTTAAGCCAATTGAACGTATGCCAACAAACGATTGAAACCATATATCAACTTTTGCTGATGACACTGACATCCTGGGCATTCTTGAAACCCCCCCCCCCCCCCCAAAAAAAAAATATCGTTTCTTGCAAACGTGACCAGACATCTCGCTTTTTTAACTTCGATCCTGCTTAAAACATTTTTATCATTTTTTTCTAAATACCGCTTTTTAATTCTATCTATTACATATTAGAGAAGCCAAACGGGAAATCCCAATCCCGTAAATTTACAAATCCCGAATATCGGACAATTTCAAATCCGCGGATTTATAAATTTAGTTTTTTTTAGTTTTTTATTTTCATTCTTTTAAAAAGTGTGAACTATAATTATTTGATTTTATTCAAATGAAAAGCAAACCGAAATTACTGTCAAATTTATAGTAGAAAGCCAAGCAAAAATTACACTCTCCAAAAGTTGGCTAAACAGGAAAACGGAAAACTTAAAATCGCTGAATTCTTTGGAATACAAATTCGCTCTGAATTGGCAAACTGATCGTACGAGCTATTAAAATAAATTTATTTAAATTGTAAAGAATGATGTTTTAACTAAAATGACACAGAAAAAAGATAAAAATAAAAATAATACTTTCACAACTTCAAAATGAGAACTAAGTATTCATTTTGCACTTTTTTTGATGTTATTAACAATTAATTTACTTATAAAAAGGAAAATAAATATTTCATGTTAATTATTTCTAAGAAACTTTACAACTTCATTCTTTTATTAACTTTTAACAAATTTGAAATAATATTTTTATAAACAATTTTATTAACCTTATTTTAAGTGGAGAACTTAAAAAGCGGAGAATAAGAATCATATAAAATGAACATTCTTCGAACGACAAATAATATGTTCAAATATTTTTTTTAATGTTTCTTTGCTCGGGTATTATGCTATATTAATTTTTCGTTGTTTTTATAAAAAAAAATATTGTTTCAATTACGAAAAATAGGCATTTACGTAACTTTTTTCGAGTTTTACAATACCTGAAAATTAAAAAAATCCAAATTTTTTTCAATGATTTTAAAAAATCAATCCCGATTGGGACCCCCTATTACTTATTCAATTTTCTATTTACGTTTTCTATAAAATTCTTACCAATATCTTTTAAGTTTAAATAAAATGAGTTTCATTGTTTTTTACACATTAATGAAATTAACATAAGGCGCATTTAGGGTAAGCTTATTTTAAATATTGATCATTTTTTATATATCGTTTTTGTCAATTAAAAGTTTTAAACTTTTTATAACAGTGATAATCTGCTCTACTGACTGTTTCTTGTTAAATGAGCTTTGTGCGTATTAGAGTGTCCAAAAAACGATTATTGATGAAGCGAATGCGGAAAAAATATAAAAAAAAATTGAAATTCATCTTCAATTCCCTACCACTGGTCAAAAAATTTTTGAGTATTTTTACGAAATAGGTCTTTAAAATATATATAAATAAATTTTTGGTGGAAGAAATTTTGTTCTTTCAAGGAAATTTTTTTCGATGGACATAAATTTCTACAAACATATATTTTTAGTTTTTTACTCAAAAAAATAATTAGTAGTTTACTCGGAATTTGATAGAGGGAAGTGAATTTAGGTTTATAGATTCCTCTTAGTGTCTTATACATGCTACGCCAGTTATTTGTGATTAAAGGCCACAAATATCAGTTTTTTTGAAAATAGCCTTGCCGCAAAAAATCCCATTCAACCTGACTACCGTTAACATTTTAAATAAAATTATAGTTATTTCAGCCAGACCTTTTAATACTTGACTTCACCTTTTATTTCATGGTTGTGAACCGATATCTGCGAAATTTCTGAAACAACCATTATCCTCATAATACCATTACCGAAATAACTACAAATGCCGTTACCGCTAAAATACCCTTACCGAAATAATGCAAAATATCATTACCGTTACCTTTTTATCTTTTTGAATCGATTGTCGACCTTGGTTCTTGGTTTTTTTGTATATACTCGCTTAATATGCATCATACGTGTTTTAATTAGAGAATGCATCCCGGAATTCCCGGGAAATTTAAAATTTTTCATGTCCCGCTTCTCGGAAATTCTAAAAGCATTTAAATGAATGAAAACTTATATATTTTACTGATTTTTTAAAGAAAATTGAACTAAAAATCAAGCTGGAAACTGTATCTTAACAATATTTTCAATTTATATAGTAAGTTCTTATGTACATTATGTGGTTTACATATATGGGATGATTCTATGGCATGTATTGAATTAAGCATCTTAACAAAATGTCAGCTCAAAAAACCAGAAAGTGAAAAAGTATAACTGATTGTCAGTAGTATAGATAACATGCAGAATTTGTCTCATAGAAATTTTACAAATCATTAAGAAAGTTAAGAGAAAAAGTTGGTAGTAAGTCCCACAAATCATTAATTATTTATATAATTTTTAAATGGAAAGCTACAGAAAATATTCTTGGTTATGTTGAAGAACGTCTGATCGGATCTATAACATGAAAGCGAGTGTTTTATAACGGTTATTGTAGGAATATTTAATGGATAATAGACTTAAGCTTAGAGTGACCCAAAATTCATTTTTGCAATCTACATTTAAATGTACTTAAAATTATTTATAACATCTTAGCCAAATTTCAACTTCCTACGACAATTGAAGCAGGATGCCAAAACAATCCCAAACAAATCTTAATTTTTTTCTTCACCAATATTAATGATAAATAAATTAAAGAAAAATTAACTATTTTTTTTATTATTTTATCATTTAATTTTAATAATAAAAATTTTGTTTCATCCACATTAATTTTTTGGAAAATTTACGAAAAATGAGAAAAAATAACCTTATTTAAAAAATAGCACGATTTGAAAGATCTAAAACCGATCCTGACACCAGATTGCCGCCATTTTTATGAAAATTTACCTTACTTTTTTAGTTTTTTGCAGTATCTATTGAAACATTAATTTTTGTTAATTAAGACATCAAGTTTATTAGTTTATTCCAATTTTAAATTACTGAAAAAAGCCCTAACTTTACATTTATTTGCAAGAATTTCAGTAACATAAAGCCGTATCTAAGATAACTTAGTAACTTAGTAGAAAAATCCAAAAATAAAAGTCAGCGTAAATTTCATTCCTTATTTCTTTTATACATTAAGCCATCGATATGTTATTGGAAATAACAAAATATTTAACATTTTTTTGAAAATTTATATAAAAATTTAAAATAACATTACAACATTGTGAAACATGTTTATAAATTCCGATAAAAATTTATTGATTTCTTACAAAAAATTAATTATTTATTTATTCAAAACTTAAAATGTTTCAAAATGTTTTACCAAAAAATCACGTTTTCGCCAAAAATATAATTTTTTACCACAAATCCAATTTTTCACTAAAAATTCATTTTTTCGCCAAAAATTAGATTTTCGCCAAAAATTAGATTTTCACTAAAAATTATATTTTTCAATTTCACCAAAAAAATTTGATTTTCACAAAAAAAAAAAAAAAAACTCGATTTCAATTGTTCGGAAAAGTAAAAAACATTTTTTGTCACAACATTTAGTAAATCGAAAATAATACCTAAACTGATTAAAATTGTATTAAATTGCTAACCAACAAATTGTAACTAAAACCATCAAAGACGCAATTTTTACAGATAGCCAATTTTCCATTCGAAAAACGAAATATGATAACTCAAAAACAAAAATTAAAAGCAATGCACACTGGGACAAAACATTTTGCGGCATTAACTAAACCGTAAGGTTTTTACAAAATATTGATATTATAAAATAGAGAAGAATTTTAGCATCTCTAAATGTTAAAAAAAAGTTATATAACACATTTGAAAACCAGAAATAAAAATTAAAAATACATATATCAAGATTTTTTATTATAAATCCCTCACCGTAAAAAGTTCAATTATATGATTTTTAAGGTAATGCATACATAACACGAAAGGAATGTTATTTTGCCACCTTCAAGTGTTTAATATGGCACTAAATAATTTACTAAGCCGATTCAACGATGTAAGTCAATCCGTCTACCTGACCGTTATTAATGTATTCTGATTAAAGTCTAGCAATTGATGACATACGTGTTATAACATAACATTGCCATGTTGTGCCATGTTATTTTTTCTATTTTGCATTTCATAGACATATGTATATAAATACGAACAAAGACACACACAATTGGACATTTCTGAAATACAATTGGATATTTCTGAAATACAATAGGAAATTTTTGAAATTGAATAGGCAATATCTGAAATACAATTAAAATATTCTGAAATACAATTGGAAATGGTGTAGTAAGAATATTTACTAAAAACAAAAATTTAATGTTAAAGAATCGATTGCACAATTTCCCTTTTTTAAAAGAGAGAGAAACGAATCAAAATTCTCACGTTTATTCCATTTTAGAAATGTATAGTAAAAAAAAACAATTTTTTAATATTTGCTTTTGTTTTAATGGAAATTTTCACTTCTTCGATGCGTTTTCAAGAATAGCCAGCAATATTTAAAAATGTTTTAAAATCTAATATGTTTGATAATTTGCCTCATATGCCAAAACTCGTATTAAGCGCATAAGTTAATAAGTGCCGTTGTGGTATAGTGGTTATGTGGTTCTTTGTGACCCAGAATGGCATGGTTTAATTCCCGGTTTGGCCAGCATTTTTTAAATTATTTTTTTATTATTATTTGGTTCAGTTTTTTTTTTAAAGTTAATGATTTTTCTAAATAAAAAAGTGAGTTTTAATAATAGATTATATTTTTTAATTTTTTCATTTTCGGTTTTTGCTTAGTTTTTTAAAATAAATTTTCGTTTAATGTTTTGAATCAATTGTTTTTAATCAATTTTTAATTGACATTTAGTTATTATTAAATTTTATTTATTAGAAAAATTTAGTTATATATATATATATATATATATATATAAGCATCACACAGATGCTTCTAATCAAGTATATAGATGGATAAAACCATTCCAAAGTTTCAAGAATGGAATAGAAACAGAAGCGCGTATGTTTCTTGAGATTAAGTACATTAAAAGTAATATGCAATCATGGTGTTTTTTTTTTTTTTTTTTTTTTTTTTTTTAAAACGCTGAAAAATATACATAAAATAAACAAAAAACTGCAATTTTATTAATTTTTGTGAAATAATCTATTTTTTGAAAGGAAATGTTTGAATTCTTTTCATCCACAAGTTCACAAGAATCTAGTGATTGCTATGTCATATCAGAAATTATAGCTTATTTTGTCCCTTTACAGTTAAACAGCAGTTATTTGTCCTCAACAATAACCATTTGGTTGAGCTCGTCCTTCAAAACCAATAAAATTTTAAATTATTTGGTTTTGTTTAAGTTTATTTATTTGAAGAAAAGAACTACGTACACATTTATAGATCTCATGGATTATTTTCAGTTACATTTTAAGCACAAACACAAAATTTTGTTATCAATAAACAGCTCAGCTGAAAATTTTTTCAGTCAATAACAAACGTTAAGCTGCCGCCGCCGAAAATTTGAATAGCACAAAATTTTTTAATAGGCTTGCATCTCTGCTCCTGTCCTGAGGATATTGTGGTGTCCCTCTTCCAAACTTTTGTACACTCCTCTGCTACGCCTATATGAAATTTTATATAAATCCAACAAGCCGATTAAAAGTTACAGTTATAGCAAAGTCGTTATCACCACATAATTATTTATTAGTAAATAGGAAGAATATAAAAATCGTTTAAAAAATATTAAAGATATTGCAAATTTCACCGACCATTAGCGTGTTTCTTTTGCAGTAAATGTACAAAAAAAAATAAATAAAAATTCATACGAAATATTTAAATAGCTCCGGAAATTTTTTAGAACTTGTTCTAAAATTATACATGTCAACACTAAAAAAGTATCGTGAAAAAACATGTTGCAGATATTATAGGTATGATCATTCCAATCACAAGGAACATTTCAGTTTTTCTCCATCACGTCACATTTTTAACCCATTGACGACCAAAGAAAATATCCTTCCCTGAGAACTTTTTAGGTTATATAATTTTCTAGGTAATAGATAGATCACATTAGTCATTCATGTTTTATAGACAAGAAAAGATACTTGTCGCACATAGCTCCTAGAAGTCTTTAAAGTTGTAAAAATCAAGAATTTCTCAATTAACCCTCATAAAACCATGGAAAAATTAGGTTTAAGAGGTGAGTGAAGAGAGGAAATTGGATTTGATATAATTAACACATGACCGTAGATCTCAAAAATGGTAAAAGTAATAAATTCATAGACGCCAAATCCTGCTATGCTAACAGACTATTGCTGGAAAAATAAAAAGTAGTACTTTTTTATTGTAATTTAAGAAAGAAATATGTATACCTACATATATTTTTTGGAAATAAGAAAATTATAATCACTTAAAATTGTGACGTGATGGAATCGTTTCATTTCACTCTCTTCTATTCCAGGGAAAAATAATTAGCCGGATTCACGATATAATCTATTTCTATTCTTTGTTGACTTTTTTATTTAAATTCGGATTTTTTAAAATTTTTTTTTGATGTCTAAGCATTTTCTGTCAGTGCGATTTTAAAAATTTTACCATTTTTAAGATATACGGTCATGTGTCAGTTATATCAAATACAAATTTTCCCCCTACACCCACTCTTTACACCTCATTTTTCCATGGTTTTATGAGGGTTAATTGAGAAAATTTTGACTTTTGGTTGTTTAATTTTCTTGATTTTGGGCAGTTCGGAAAGTTTATAAACTGTGAAAATTAAAAATTAAATTAAAATAAATTATTTATGATCGAGGAAATGACAATTTTTTTAATTCATCAAAATTTTGCATTGCTGAGTTTTTCGACTATTCGCATATTTCTAAGAGGTGAGACCAAGAATCTGGACACTTTTCCTAATGAGGGACACCCTCAGGAGAAAGACTTCAGGCCATATTTTGGGAGGATTTTTGTATAGTAGCTAAGGTAAGTGTTAAAATAAAATACAACATATAATTTTCGTAATAACGCCTACTTCCGTTAATTTTAAAGATTTTTCCGTTTGGTAGTCAAAAAAAAAAATGTACAAACAAATTTTTAATTTTTATTTTGAAATTATTAGAAAATCTCAATTCAGTCACATTTATCCAACGAATTAGATTATTATCCTGAAATCAAAAGGTTTAACAGAGACTTAGCGAATGAGATGAAACTTGATTCAGAAAAAGAAAAAGTCACAATCACCCTTATTGCAGTTGTCGACTCCAATATCGTTTTTGCGTCAGCTGATTTATTTTGCCGGAAATTTAAACATAAATTTTGCCGTCAAATATAAAATTCAAATTAAAAAGAGTTTTACTTAAAATTCTGATTGAAGTAATAAGTGTGGGTCCGCGTAATGACTCGCTGTGTACTTTTTATGGGTCACCTCTACGCTAAACATGACCTTTTATCAATAGAATCTAAAAAAGATTAAATGAATAATGCTAAGATGAACTCGAAAAAATGGTCGTGAACAGTATTGTCTTTAAAGAGATTACTCTGAATTACATATCTGGCAGCTTTATTCAGAATCAGGCCTGATGTAGAATTTCGTCTTTACAGTAGAAACTCATAGAAATGGTACACTGTGTATAACGTTATTTATTTATTTATTTTTTATTTTTATTTTTTTTTGTTTTATTAAAGTATTAATTCTTTAACAGCCCAGAATTGTGTCAATTCAAAAGGATTGGAACAAAGTCAAAAGTAAATTTAAATTGTCAAAAGTAAATTTAAACTGTCAAAAGTAAATTTAAATTGTAAATTTAAAATTTGTATAGTGAAATTACTTTAATTTTTTTTCAGAAGTCATACCAAAAAAGTTTAAAAAAAGGTATAGTTACCAATATAAAATAACACATCAGAAGAAAAAATGCTACAATAAATTGATTCGCTTTTATTCCTAGCTTATTCCGTTCATCTTTTATTAAAAAATATGTAAAATTCATCGCAACGCATGACTAAATCAATATAAATGTATATGCAAAATTTAGTTATATTAAAAACTGACATGTGTACTTTAATCAAAAAAGCTGTTGATGAACGAAAAAAAAGCAAAAAAAAAAATAATTCCAAAACTCACTTTTTTACTTTTTAGTGCCTAAATTAATAAGACAGAATATAAAGTTAGTTATTTTTATCATTCCCTGAATTAAGTTGTTTTGTGATTTTTATTTTTTCAACAGAAATAAAATTTATTTTTTGATTTTTATGTTTTCGAGCGGAAATAAAAGTTATTTTGTGATTTTTACCACAAAACAAAATCATCAAAATTAAAAAACCATAAAAAAAAGACAAAAGTAAAAATGAGTCGAAAAAAATACAACAGTAAAAAAAAAACGAAAAAAAAATATAAAAATGAAAAATACATTCCAAAATGAAATCAGGAAAAATGAAGAAAAAGAACTCAAAAGCACAAGAAATAAGGAAAATTAATAATTTTGCTTACATTATTATGAATTTTATAAGAAAATGAACATATTCTACTGAATTTTTTTTTTTCAAAATGCATTTAAAATGCAGATGCTTTTTAAAATGCATTTTAAAAACTTTTTCAATTCTGTTTAGAATTTCCTGAAATAAACTTTTTTATTAATTAAACATTTTTTTTTTTTTTTTGTAAAAACCTCAACAATTTTCTCATTCATTACACCGAGCAACAATTTTCCAAAAAATGAAACATGAAAAAATTAACATGTTAATCAATTAGAATATACATAATTAAACTACGTACTCAGTTTTTCTTTTCTCCAGGACATCAAATTTCCTCTCAAAAAGACTTGAAATTTTCGAAAAATACGCAAATAAAAAAATTTTAAATATTTACCAAAATTGTGCTAACCCAATATGCATGCCAAATGAAAGCCAAGAATCCCTGCGATATAACAAAACTTTTATTTAATTGTTGTGGCACAAAATGTTAAGAAAATATCCTTTAACTAACTATAATATTAAAGGGTTAAATTTTCAAAAGATATTTTCTTAACTTCTTGTACTCCAATATTTAAATAAAAGATAATATATTATTGGAAAGAATTCGTAGCTTTCATTTGTCGATATAATCTTCGTAAATATTTTATTACAGGGTACACAGTTTTAGCATGGATGATCTTATATGCCCAAATATTCCAAATATTTTTTAGATTTTTTATCTAAAATGGACGTGGTTTCCATTGAAGAGATCCCACGTTGGCCTAGTGCCCGAGTACCGGACGTACTACCCAAAAAGGAGGAAAGAATTCTGGTCACCTGTAGAGATCTACAGGCGACTGGAAGGTGACCAGAATTTCCGAATCCGACGGAGCATCCAGAAAGGTTGTGATCGTGGAGTCACTGCCATCCCTTCGTGAGAAAAGTGGGAAAATCTACTATGGTTTTGAGTCAATCTTCCTACAGGTCTACCGAGGGGATGACTAAGACAGGCCGGTTCAGATCGTTGACGATCAAACTCCGGAAGTAATGTCTTGCGAGGAGACTACTAGTTCTCTTGCTCAAGAGGACACTCACTCAAACTCTGAGTTTGTGGGTAAATTTTTTGAGCGAGTGGACGAAGTAGTTGACGAGGACGCCCTCTTGGACTCCCACCAAGATGACGTCAACGTCACAATCATCTTAAAGGATAAACAAAGTGAAGATAACGCAAGTTAATTTTCACCATTGTAAAGTAGCCTCTGCTGCGTTGCTCCTCCGAATGGTAGAAAGAGGAGAGGAGCTAGCACTAGTCCAGCAACCATGGATCGTTGGCGATAATGTTTCTGGACTACGTGCAGACAAATTTAAGCTGCTATACGCTACGGGATCAGCTAAAATACGATTTTGTATAGTAGCTAGCAAGAAACTCAGTATCCTCATTCTTTCTGATTTCAGTGATGAGGACACTGTAGCAGCGGCCTGGGAGACAACTTCTGGAACTATCTACATTGTCTCCAGCTATATGGCCCATGAGCAATTCGAACCACCACCAACTAAGGTTCGCGAGATAACAAAGGCGGCTAGAGCAAGAAATATACCGCTCATAATTGGAGCTGACGCCAATGCCCATCATGCCGTTTGGGGAAGCTCCGATACAAATACAAGGGCTGAGTCTTTATATCATTTTATTCTTTGTAGTAGTTTAGATATTCTGAAAACTGGTAAGGAACCGATCTTCTAATAGAAGGGAGGTTCCCGATATTACGCTAGTCATTACTAGGCACTATAATGTGATTAGGGATTGGAGGGTCTCCAATGAGTGTTCATTCTCTGATCACTTGTACATTGACTTCAATTCGGAAGTCTGTTTACCTAGGGTTAAGCCCTTTCAAAACAGGAAGAAGACGAACTGGACAGTACAACAGGATATCCTGTCCCAACTCCTTCCAAATCCTTCGGTTGCGATGATATTGAGTCCTGTGTCAAGACGCTAACGGACGCTTTTGATACGGTGACTTCTGTTGCATGCAGACCCACAATCTGCAGGGGTAGGAGTAAACCACATTGGTGGAACTCTGAGATAGAGACTAGGAGACTGGTCTACCTACAAATCCTCAGTTAACAAGTTCAAAAAGATAAGAAATGCGAAACGTAAAACCTGGAGGCCTTTCTGTAGCGCCGTAGAAAGCCACTCTGAGACCAGTCGGTTTCGCAAGATTCTAACATCATCACCTACTGTTCCAAGTTTCAACCAGAAACCATGCGGAAGTTGGACAATGAGCGGCCAAGAGATCTTGGATGTCTTAATTAACGCGCACTTTCCTGGCAGTCTCCTTTTAACGGGACACTGCAATATCTTCAGAGGTCACTCCTCTGAAATATCACCGTTAACTCATTGCTCAGGGAACTTGATTCACTGAAGTTTAAAACTGTTGCTGATGGTGCGGCGGCTGTATCTGGGAAATATTTGGATACTATGTCTCACCGCCTGCAAACTGCTATGGGTCTAATTAGTACATAGAGTACAGTCAGTGGAATTAGCGTGAATCCAGGAAAAACGGAGCTTCTCCTCTTTTCTAGAAGATACAAGATTCGATCTTTCCCACTACCACGCCTAAATTAAAGGTGTCGGATAGTGCGAAGTACCTAGGGATTATACTAGACTCCAAACTATCCTGGCTCCAAAATACACGGGAAAGAGCCTCAAAGGCCGGTATTGTCCTTTATATGTGTAGGAAGGCCATCGGTAAGTCCTGGGAAATAAATCCCAGTAATACGAAATGGCTCTTCAACACGGTAATTAAGCCCTTATGTATGGAGCGATAGTATGGTGGAGGGCTATGGAAAAATCCACCTACATCGGAATCTTTGATAGGATTCTGCGTAGTTCAGCGCTACTCATAACAGGAGCGCTTCATACAACTCCATCGAAAGCCTTATTTGTTCTAATGAACTGGCTACCGGTGGACCTTATGGCCAAACAGATCGCCATTATGAAGGCGACAAGGCTCGAGACTATAGGTGCATGGAACGATAGCAGTTTCGGCCATGCGACCATTCTGGGATTCCTTAATAGCATTCCTAGCAATATCGATTATTGTATCCCCACACCCTTTCTTGGCAGAGACTTCTAAGTATCAATCTCAACTACCCCAGAAGTAAGGGCTGGTTCAGTTGAGGTTTATATTGATGGGTCCAAATCTGCTGATGGGGTTGGGTGTGTATATTCCCGCTTATAGGAAAAGCATTTCCTTTAAATTGCCATATCACTGCAACATTCTTCAAGCAGAGATCTCGGCCATAATGAGGGCGGCGAACTGGATAATGTACTATAGGGTATTCGGAGTGGATATCCAAATCTGTACAGATAGTCAGGCCGCGATCAAAACGCTCTCGGGTGTCTTTTCGACATCCAGATTGGTATATGAATGCCGGACATCTCTGAACAAGATGGCGAGACATTCTAACCCGGAGCTGGGCTGGATTAGGGGTCATTCAATTTTATTGCGGATACACTATCCAAAGATGGGTCCCTTCTTCGAGGTGAAGATACGGATCAACTGGTTGGAGTACCGCTTTCGGCCTGCAGATCAATAATTCTGCGGGACTTATCGATGATTGCACAGGATAGGTGGATTATGAGGAATGAAGATCTAACTTCATCATGGGACTATCGAGGCATCGGCTGAGAACTCCGGTAGCCGTGGTTACAGGGCACTGGATTGCTGGTGCGCATGATAGGAGACTAGGGCTCCCTTTTAACGACTTTTGCAGAAGTTGTCGGGATGAGGAAGAGGAGGAGACGGTGGAGCATATTTTATGTCACTGTCCCACTCTTGCCGGGATTAGGACTTCTAATTTTGGTAGTCCATTTATGTATGTGTTGTCAGATCTATCCTATATCGATGTCAGATGGATCAGCTCTTACATACATTCGTGGGGTTGGTTCGCTTCGAACGCTGTAATGGACATGTGAGGTAGAAATACATGATCCGTCAGGGATTCACAACGGGACCAAATTAGACCCAAGTGTGCTATCTCAGAACAGCTGTCCTAATAACCTAACCTATCTAAACTGGACAAACTGTTCTCGAGTTATACTAATGTAACCGCCTTAAAAGGGGTAATATTAATCTTGTCCATAAAAAAATCAATACGTGATAAAAAAAAATGTGAAAGCAGATTCTTGTTTTGCACTTAAAATTCTACCTAGTCCACATGTTATTGTTTAAAGAAAAAAAAAATTATTGCCCACTAATGCATAGTGGGGCAGAATCGAAATTTTTGCAAATAAATCTGTAACTTCCAATCAGCTAGTTGGATTTACAAAAGAAATAAAAAAAGGAGCGGAGCTATTGAGGCTCGAAATTTGTAACTGCTTGCCAAATTTTTGTTTCTTATCCAATTTTAAATATTATGATATTTATCTCTTATAATTGTCAAATTATTTGAAGTTTCAACTATCTAAATTTTGCAAAATCTTGGTTCAGTTTTTACAATATATAGCCCAATATTATTGTTCGATTTTAGAAAGCTTTTCTTTATCCAATTAGTTAAAGAAAAAAATTGTCGATATCGAATTATATGTTTTACCTACTTTTTACAACCAAATGTTGAAATTTCCATAAAATGAAGAATGTGATAATTATACAGTACATGTTTTATATTTCTGAGTTCTGGTGTTAAGCTTCTTACGAAAAATTATTTTTTTTTTTATCATTTAAGTGTTTAAATTCCCAAAAAGTACCACAGTAGTGTTTGAATTTTTTGAGAAGAAAAGTGTACGAAAACTAATCATTTCTATCTTTATTTGTTTAGGGTTTACATAGGGTTTACCGTTTTTCTTAATAACGTTTCAATTTCAAAAAAGTGCCAAACTATTATCTGCTCATTCCTTGAGAAAAGAAAAATGTGAATAAAATTTCTGATTTAAAAAGTACTATTATAACAGACAAGTACAACAAAGTTCCCACATGAGGATTCTCACACACATAGTATCATAAATCTTCAATTTCAAGTTTTTAGGATAACTATTTCAAAAAGTACCATTAAAAGAAGAAAAAAGTACCACAAAGTTCCTTCATATAGGATCTCATTCATTCAAGACCGTTTATGTCAAATTTCATGCTTCCACGTTCAATATTAAGAAAAAATTTAAAAAAAGTACCATTAGAAGAACAAAAAAGTACCACAATACATGAATTCTTACCATGCATCTTTAATTTCATGATTCTATATTCAAAATTATATAAAATTCGAGAAGAACCATTAAAATAACGAAAAAGAAAAGTACTTTTTCATTCATGCAAAAAGCACTATTAAAGGGACGAAAAAGTACCAGCTATTCTCGATTTTGTGGATTATATATCAAAAGCATATAAAACATGTAAGAAAGTTATAGTCAGTCAAGCCCGACCATTGGTACTCTACACAGTTACGTCAAACTGATTTTTGTGAATTAGAGGGGGAAAAATACCCATTAAGCATCACTTTCCTTGATCTCATTCACTCGGAAAATTATGAAAAGCATTAAAAAAGTACCATTATAAGAAAATAAATAAAAATCCAGAAAATTTCTTCTGTTTCTGCTTAAAAAATAAAAATTTCAAAATATCTGTTATTTCTGCTCGAAAAAATAAAAATCAAAAAATTACTGCTATTTCTGATCAAAAAAATAAATATAAAAATTTTAAAAAGCATATCACTTTGTGAAAGTAAACTCCATAAAGATTACAATGATGTATTTGATGAATCAGGTGTCCGACATTTGGTTGTTACTGCATTTTTTATTGAAAAATTCAAAAATAAAAGTTATTCCGTCCCTGGCTAAAATACGAAAAAATAAAATTTTTCGTGAAATATTAAGTTTTTAAGTAGCGTATTTTTGGTTCTTTAAAAGATATTAACTCAAAATTTTCTATATATAACAGTGTTGTCAGATTAAGGGATTTATCCCCAAATTGGAGATTTCTTTTAATAAATGGGATGAAAAATTTAGTTTGGGGATTAGAGGATTTTTTGAGGATGAATTTCAAGTTTTGGAGATGTTTGGACATTTTTTGGAGATTTTTATTTTATTTCCATAATTTTTCTTTTTAACTAATAAAAAATAAAAAAAAACAATATTCCGCCCAATATTAATTTTTAGTAAGATATGCCCATTATTTATTTAACAACAGTACAATGAAGACAAAAAAAAAACTGTTATACTAAATATGATACCATAAAGTTAAAAAAATAGTTCCAATATGTGAAACAAGATGGTTATTGATTAGCTGAGAGGGTAATGTTTGATCAGTTGATACTCTATTATTCTTACTCTAACAATACTCAATAATATAGAAGCCTTTAATGATTATCCATATTATTGTTGTAGGATCAAACGTGTTTTTCCTTTGACGCAATCACGCCTAAACCGCTGAACCAATTTTAATGAAATTTTATAGATTAATTTTAAGATGGAAGAAACTATAGGATATAAATAAATCGTATGTTTAAGAAAATGGCCAAAATGTCGCTATTCTTCGCACTTTTATTTTTTTATTTATTTTTTTTTCAATGAAAGTTGAACTTCTAACTAGACAAAGCTGCATCAAAAATAATTGAATCAATGGAACTTAATTTATCATGCTTTCATACCTTTAAAGAAATAAAAATTTATTTTTCGGTATTTGCATTAACTATAAAAATGATGTAAATTATTTACCTAAAAAGTTTATTGACACAAATGTGATATAATCTCTTTTTTTTTTTTTTTGAAAACCTAAAGGAAATTTTCTTTTTCAATATTGATTACTTAGGTAGTAGATACCCAAACCTGCATATCTATAAAGAATATTGATTGCAGTACGAATAAAAAGTAATGTAGTTTATATTAATCTCTAAAATAAAGGTATTATTTTACTGCGGATTTTTAAGAATAATGTAGGCAGTTATTTTTTTTTAGGGATGAGATTTTACTATTTGGGGATAAGTCTCGAAAAAAATCTGTTAACCCTGGTATATAAATAAATTATATAAATATATATTGAGAGGTTAGGTCAGACAAGGGAATTTATCTGAAATAATTAGAGTCCATACTTTTTCCAATTTCAAAATTCAAAAAATTCTCCATAAAGTCCACATTTTCCGACCGTCTCTTTATAACACATCAAAGTTTCCGAAACAATTCTGTTTGTAAATTTGGGATTTTGGAACATATAGGCTACAGTCAAATCTTTGGTATAAAATAAGTCAAATTTGGGAGAATCTATACTTATCTCTAATGGATAGTTGTGCTCGTTTTCTATTTCAAAGTCATCTCCATTAAGCTATGTTTCAGAAAAGTATAAAATTATTATTTATTCTTAAGGATTTTTTGTAGAGAAAAGAATGTAATTAATAAAATCGGGCTATATTAAAAAAAAAACAAATTGGACCAAGATCTTGCAAAATTAAGATAATTGAAATTTCGAATGCAAATAAATCTAAAACTGTAAAAAATAATTAGTACAAAGATAGCTTCTTGTGATTTCAAATACATGTTCATGAATAAACTTTATATCCCCAACAACGCAAAGACAGTCGTTAGAAAATATTCGTCAATTTCATTCCTTACTCAAGTGCCACAAATAAATAACATCAAAATAATTCCCCTATCTAAAATATGTATATGTATTAAATTTTGATAAATAAATAGTTGAAAATGATAAATGTATTTTATAATTTTATTTAACATTACAATAATAAAGACAAAATGAAAATAAAAAAAATTAAAATAGAATAAAAATAATATATATTTTTTTCAATTAACATTTTACTTGATTCAATCATCGATTTAATTAAAATGTTGATCTTTTTGAATTAATTTTTTAATTCAGTCTATTATATACATTTGGTGATAGGTGCAAATTTAAAAATGTTTTAAATTAATTTTTTTACTTTTTACTGTGTAGACGACATTTACATCAATATTAAAAACGTTGTTTTTGATAGAGTTTCACAGCTATACGAAAAAAAAAGTTTTCAAGAAATTTTAAAATATATTGGGAATTACAGAATATTTTCAATCCTATATCACGGAAATTATTAGCAAAAAATAGAAACATCAAAACTTATAAATTCAAACGTGAACATTTTGTTAACATTAAGAGAAAACTTTGGTATATAATCGTGTTTTTTTCTTTACCTCGTTAAAAAATTAAAAGTTAAAAGATCTTCTAACTTTTTCACGCTCGACCCTTCGTTAGGTCCTTTTCTACAATATATTAATTTCAATTCCATCCATACAGTAGTTTTAGAAAAACAGATTGATAAATAATTTGTTTGCTATCATCGTGTTGTTATAATAATATTTGATAGTCAATTTTATGTACTTACTTTATATTACACGATATATTTTATATTATTCCTGCTTATTGGAATTAAGTACGTGACATAATATTTGGGAAAATGAAACAACAAGTTGAGATATATAAGACGATATGAATAAAATCCGGATTTTTCGGCAATAAATACACACATGCTTAAAACTATTTTTCAATATTTATTTAGAATAAAAATTTTCTGTTTGACAGAAATTTAATTTAAGTACATTTTATTACATAATTTAAAAAAATTAACTAACTACTCATGCTTAATGTAATTAATATAGAACATATATAACCCAAAGTTATTTGTTCCATTCTTACTTTAAGAATTTCACTGCAAGCAGTTAAGTACTATAATAGAATTCTATAATGTTAATAAAATTTTTTTTCAAAAACTTAAGCATGCAAAAAAGATATTACTACTCCTAAATAAGAATTTTATTACTAACTAGAAATAAATGATCACGCTCACTCATCGATCCATTTTAATTCAAATGAAACTGATATTGTACGGTATTTCACTTTTCACTGTTATTAGTACAAAAAAAAAAAAAAAAATATATATATATATATATATATATATATAAATAATAATAATATATACATAAATAATTTTTATTATTGCACATTATTCTTAATATATACATATATATATATATATATATATATATATATATATATATATATATATATATATATATATATATAAATTTATTGATTTATGGCACTATATAGTTTCTATTTTATTGTCTTTAAAAATATGTATAATAAAAGCTTTTGAACAAATAGCAGATTAATTCTAAAAATAACAGGTTGCTATTTTAGAACGTCCTGCGTTAATGGCACTTCGTTACAATCAGGGTTTTTTGGATGTATTTAATAATATTAATATAAGATATAAGTTTATATTGTGTATGTTATTTGAAATATGTAATGACATTAAATTTATATCGTTATCAAAATTAAAACTAATTACAAACATGTTACAATTGCAACATGACAACAAATATATCAAATTTAGTTACAAATGTCGAACATAAGATTATTTACTTTATACTTGTTTTCAAATAAATTAAATATTGTTGGAGAATCCGTTAATCTTATTTCAGAATTAGGTGTAAAATAGCATCAAAAATGACTAGTTATATACACATATCTGTTTGTATGTGTTAAGGACCATCGACTGTATAGACACATTATTGTACAGTATTTTTAAAAAGTAAGAAGAGTATTTAACGTTTTTATGAGAGAAGGAGATCTTGAAATAATATAATTCGATGTTTTACTATAAATTAAATGACTCATAAAATAATGAAAATCTCTTATTTTATATTTCTATATAATGGTATATTTAATAGCCCATTCAATCCGCACAAGTAAACAATTTTCATTTCTCCGAAATTAAATAATATCGCATTAATTTCCACATTGCAAAATTAGCCCACTTTGCTTCATTTCGGAAAATTTATTTAAATTTGGTTATTAACATTCTACATGTAGCTAATGGAGCCATTTGAAAAATTTTTAATATTAAAATTATTATGTTTACCAAATATTGCAGTATATATTGTTCTGGGTCAAGATGTCCACTATTTTTTTAGCAAATTTTTTGAAAATTTTAAAAAGATTTTTCATACAAAAGTAAAATATTTTTTTATAATAATTGTGTTTTTTTAGTTTTTGGGAGGTTATTTTAAAATTATTTTAGTCACATTTTATAATTTGATATTTGTAGTATAATTTCTTGTTGTCCTAGAATTAATGTTAATATTCTGTATACAAAACATATTTAGCTCAATATTAAGCAAACAATTTAAAAATACAAAGGGTACAAAATTGTTGCATTTTAATTTTTGGATTTACAATATTACAATTACAATATTTATTGTAATAAATTTTAGACTTGTTTTTAAATCAACAAAATCCGACGCATAGTTAAAGACTTATGAACTCTTAAAATTACATACATATTACTGAACGAGAAAAACAAAAAACTTAAAAAATAAAAATATTATAAAAAACATTTTGTATGAAAAAACTATACCGAAAAACAAAATTAAAAAAATAGTATATCACCTTGTCTCACAATAATTATAATCGTCATTTGTAGTAGAGATATTATTTAGTAGCTTTTATTAGCCATATAAGGCCCCATTGGGCTCGGTTATGTAAATGAAGAATTAATAAAAAAAAATATATTGCTTTTTGATATATTAGAAGGAAATTAAAATCGAAGGAAATTAAAATCGAAGGGGTAAAAATGTCTCAATAATGCATTTTAAAACTGCATTTACATTGTGAATGCAGTTGAAATTAAAGTGAAATTAAAATTCTAACATTTAGTTGTCTTTAAGAGGTTCGAATTGGCCTTAATTAGAGCTTTGAATAAAATCCGTCTGCAAAGATGAAAGTTAAAAATTAAGTGCTTTGTCGATTTTCTTAACTTTCATAAAGAATGATAATAATAATAATAATAATAATAATAATAATGATAATAATAATAATAATAATAACAAAAATAGGGAATGCTCCATAGGTTATATGTGTGCGATATATGAAAAAAATCTTTTTTGGAAATCTGTCTTAGAATGAACGGTATATATTTTTTAACTACAGTTATAAAAAAAATTATATGATACAAATTTTGTATATATGTTATTAGTCAAAGGTGGCAACCTTCATCTTTTTGATATTTTATATTGCAACGCTTCTTGAATTCCCCACTAAGTGACATTAACTCCACTCATATGAGCAGCATGGTTTTACAGTCAATTATTAAAAATATTTTTGTTTATGTAGTTTTCATGTACTATAAATATATGGCGCAAACAAAAGATTTAACAGAAATTATCTTTTAATTAGCAATTGAATTAAAAATTTAAGTAATAGCGAGGAATTACGGTAAGAATAAGTCGTGATCAATATAAATATATTTGTTTTTTAATTAAATTGTGTAACATTATCAAGCCGTAGTCCAAAATGCCCCGTGGAAACCAACTGCCACTGGTAGAGCAAACAAAGATAGAGTTATTGCGTGAATCCGGACAAACAATAAGAGGAACCATCCTTAAACTTAAGAGATCTAAGACAACAGCTCATAATTATTTATTAGATCCAAATTCATATCGATCTACAAAGAGATCTGGTCGGTTTGAATGGCTTGGTTTGAATGTAATGAGAAGACGTGTGAACCTAATATTGAACGATGATTTCAACATTACGAAACAAAAATGATACCAAAAAAATTTAGCCTTAACCGTCCAGATGGTTTTCAAGAATGTTGAAGAACTTAAGGACAAGAACAACGAATAAGAGTAGCACAAAATTTCAAAAAAAGCTCACTTATAACTTTAGATATAGATCTCGCTCTTCAACTTGTTTTGTAGGTAGCCTTGACCGTTAGAAGGTTAAATCCAATGGAAAACCTTTGGGGCATAATTAGAAAAAAATGTATAAAAACGGTAGAGTTTTTAGTTTTTTAAAAGAGCTAAGAGAAGCTTTAATTGAAAAATGGGCAGAAATTCCCCAAAATGGGTTTCATGAACTAATAAACTCTATGCCACTATGTTAAGTTCTTTAATTGCACCATATAAGTATCAAAATTTGTAACAATAAATTTGTTAAAAATGCGATAAAGATAAGCAAACCACAAACATGTATCGTGATTGTATTTATCTTTACAAATGTAATCTAAAATATATAGTTAATAAAAGCTTAATGAATTACCTCGGTTTTTCTTTTATAAAAACATTTGCACCATACAATTTTTTCCACAACCGTATGTATTATTTACAAACCCAAGAAGTAAAAGAACAAATGACAGCCGTTTCGTTCACAAAAATGTGATAAATGAATATTCAATCGATAATTGCCAATATAGATATGCCACACTTTATTATCATTCATGTTAAATTTTTTGCAAACCTAAACGCAGTGCCCGCAATGCATTTGTAAAATTTGCTAGACATTTTCATTTTTTTTTTTTTCAATGGGATTGAGAAGTAAAGCTAAAATTATTTGTCAAATTAATAAATAATTTTGGAATTATGAAAGCGTGATGTTGTTGTGGTTGTTTTTACAAAGCTAAAGTGACATTTAGAAAGGTTGTCAGAGATGTTCATAAAAGGAAAGGATTGTCACAATTTAAGGACATAAAGAATAATATGAATCAACGCCCGAAAAAAATTTTTTGCCTAATAACTTTCACTTTTCAGTACACAAAGTTCATTGAAAACTCACAATTTTAGTTCACTTTCTGAAACCAAAAAAAAAATCAAAAGTATGTAACTCTAAATAGCAATGTTTCTGGGATCACTTTTAAATTGTGCTTATATCGGCTATAATACGAATGAGTTTAATGTATTTTTTTAAATACATGTAATATAAAAATCATATAAAAGTTTATATTATCTCCTTTTCACCAGCAGCTTAAAAATATCCTTTTTGTTCAAAAATATTTGCAATACACAATTGCACAGCATTCGCAAAGTAGCTCTGAGTTGGGGAACAACTCTTGCGTCACCGTAATTATTTCTTACAGTCAAGCGGGTTTTTATTGTTTGGTCTTCTAGAATTTTGCGTTTCATCCCCGCATTGACTAAGTGTTTGATGTCGCATAACTGTATCGTGTTACGGTTCTTCGAAGCTTACATTTGCCAGATGTAATCGAATTTGTTAAGCTAACTTTTATAAGATTGGATTTCGTGCAGTACCACATAAAACTGAGATTGATATTGGTGGAGAGCATTAAACTCAGGGAGCTGAATTCGGGAACTTTAGCTTTCTACACGAAGGTGTAGATCGAGAGGAAATTTTGACGAGGACGCTTCTTTGGAATTGACTTAGAGTTGATTTAGAGTTAAAAAAAAAACACACAAATGCAATTTATAGAAGCATTTTTTAGCAATTGTGAAATCATTAAATTCTAAATTAAATCATTATTTTATAAATTAGTCAGTTATATAAAGGTTTTCTATTTTTAATAAATTTTTAATTTTTAATTATATATTTTAATATAACAAAACATTTTGAACACTTTATAAACATAATTTTGCTTCCATTTTTGTTTTTGTTTATATATATATATATATATATATATATATATATATTTAATTTTTGTTATTATATTTTTATTACTTATTTACTCTTTTGCACTGCCAATATAATTTGTCTTTGCCTTTTTCTTAAGAATTCATTGTAAATTGATATTTTAAATAAAAATGAAATACACTTTTCATTAAACATACCTAACACATGTATATGATTCTATTAGCAATTTTTTTTTTTTTTTTTTTTTTTTATATGAAAATTACAAAGAAAAAAACTTGTATGCATTCATAAAATAATATGAAATACAACTAAATACAACTGCTTTGAATTGGCTTAATATGTAAACCTACTCATATTTAGATATGAATACCATTAAAGTGGCTTTTATATGAAAAAATGTAAATAAGTTTTTGAAAAAACGGAATAAAGTTTGAATTTTAATTTTAATGTAAAGATTCTCTAAATGTGCTAAAATAAAATTTGAGATGGCATATTCAACAAAAATGCAATTGTCTTCAAACGTATTTTTTAAAAATGTTTTTTTTTTTTATTTTTTAAATATTCGTATTAAAGCTGATACAAATACAATTTAAACTCATTTTCCTTAAATTCCAAAAAGCCTTCCTGGAAGTTTTGCTATTTAAAGTTACATAGTTTTGAGATTTTTTAGTTTTATTAAAAAGTGAAATAAAATCGCGAGTTTTCGTAATTTCTAGAAATTGGAAATTGAAGTCGATATAGGGATCCAAAGGCACTCGTTTAATATTTGGGCGTTCTTTCTTGGAATTGTCAATATATAATAAGTTTAAATACCGCTAAAATTTTTTGTCATGGTTCAAAATAAATTATTTTTTTAATGTAATGTATTTGACGATGAATTTTTACCGTTGAGAATGTGTATGCGACATATGAGAATGTGTGGAATGTGGGACATGAGACATATGCGAATGATGAGCATGACCATGCGTATATGCTTGGGAATGAGAAAGTGGAGAGGGCTGTCCGCCGCTATATGGCGATTGCATTAAGCTTTGGTCAATACCATAATGTGAAGCTGCTGTTTGAGGATGTCCGAGATGAGCGTGACCATGATGACCATAAATTAATTGTCTTACTTTTGAGTCCTCATCGGCAATGTTATAACTGAGTTCTGTTTCTTCAAATCCTGTGGCTGACATTCTTTGGTCACCACCACCTACACTTGGTGGATCTGGAGAATTTAAACATGTCTGTATGAGTTGTTTGCCAGCTTCCGAAGTTATCATTGGTTGTAATTTACGAGTAGCAAAGGTATAGACATGACCAGTCTCTGAAGCAACTAATAGCATAACTTGCGTTCCAGTAAGTGTCGAAAGTTCATATGCCTACAATGAAAAAAAAATAATAATAATAATAATAATAATAATAATAATAATAATAACAATAATAATAATAATAATAATAATAATAATAATAACAATAATAATAATAATAATAATAATAATAATAATAATAATAATGATAGACCTCATTCTAATACTGTGTCGGAATTAAATTGTCTACGATGAGTATATGTTATTTTTAAAAAGTTTTTTCTATTATAAGCATAAATCAATCTTAAAAAAATGTATGATTGACTCCCATGAAACATCCATTTTTGAAAATCCTTTTTTATTTAAATATTTTCTTTTCAATGAGGGCAATTAATAAAAGTACTAAAATTGCATTTTTTTTTTTTTTTTTTTTTTTTTGTCTAATGCCAGTCCATATTTTAAGTTTTTAATGTGCACTCTTTTTCACGGAAAAAAATCTTAGAACAATACTTAATTGAACACGAAGAAATTCAAAAACTTTCAACTCTCATGGAACATAACTCGAATTATATTCTTTAAGCTATACCATCATCTTATAACCACATTCTGTTATAAGATTAAAATTAAATTTTAATTTAAAATTACATTACATTTAAAATTACATCCTCAATTTTACTTACCTTACTTAACATGCAGTGTTGCCATTGGATATTTCTTTTAAATAAATTTTTTGCTGATGGAAAAATCTGATTTTTCCCTCCGCGCCAAAAAAAATCCCTCATAAAAGTTCATACTCATTCTATTTAACAAATTTAATAAAAGAATGACTTATAGTCTGGCAAAATTAGACGAAAAAATGATTCAACCTCGGATTTTGATGGAAGGAAGCGAATTTTTGCATAAATCTTCGTCTTGGCTTCTTATACATGCTGTTTAAAGTCACCGATAACCACGCTACGCGAGTTATTAGCGGTTAAAAGCTACAAAAATATTATTTTTTTTTATACATCTCGCTTATCATGCATCATACGTGTTTTGATGCCGTTACAACATTTATAGAGTATAAAATTTCCAACAGTCCCGCAAGTCCGCTAACACAGCTGCGGGTTAAATGCTAGTAGAGTATAAAATTTCCTACAATTTTGCTAAAGTACATTTTTATGTATCATCATCAGTTTTGGAGTTATAGATAAGATTAACCATAAACGTTCGAATTTCCAAAAAATTTTCGACTAGTTACGAATTTTATGTAAATTTAAGTTCTATGTTTGCTTTTTCAAATAGAAGAACAGGGTGCAAAAAAGTATCAAAATACTGTTTCTATCCATTTTTTCCCTAAAAGGGCTGAATTTCAAAAAAAAAAAAAAAAAAGTACTAGATACCTATCCGCTTATTTTTTTAATTTTTTTGTATCTAAATTAGTTTAGGAAATATAAGATACCGATTTTACCCGTTTTTACACCAAAGCACTCGTATTTCCAAAAATCCCGGCTTAGTGGATCTATATGGCGATAGACCAACCTACAGTCCAAATTTCATCTTTCTAGCATGTGTGAAAATGACTGTTACAGGGTGTAATACTTCACAATAGGAAAAGCACCCAACCCGAACTATATTGGCATTCATGCAGCTATCTAATAAATACTAGCATGATCGGATTTGTGGGACTCCTACATAGAACAGACGTAAACTTGGTACCTTTTTTATTTAGAAAAAATTAAATGTAATACCAAAAGTGAAAAAAATCCGAAAAATTTAACCAATATTTTAGCTATTTTAATATTTTTCTACTTTTTGTTCATTATATGTTCGCCTCCATGAAGATGAAATTTGATATCATATACGCAATTCTGCTTCGTTTGTGACATATCCCTCGTGAGTAACAAAGTTTGGTCTCTCCAAATCTTGAAAAAATAAGCGTGAATTTAAAAAAAAGCACAATTTTTCGCTCTTAGCACCACTTTTAGAAAATCGGTTTTGTTGGCTTGAACATCGCATGGTCGCAAGGGCCCATTAAAATATCAAATTGCAAAAATTTATACTTTTTGAAAATTTAGCAAAATTTACTTCAGAATTTTGGAACCCAAAACATGTCTCAGAATTATATAAAGCACTTTGGGAAACTTGCTGTAGTTTATTTTATTGATCATTTTTTAGTCTGTTAAAATAAATCATTTTTCCGGAAAACGAAACACTTCTATCTAAACGCATTTTGCTTGGATACATCCCAGTTAAAAAATTATCAAAATAAAAAAAATTTATCCTAAAATCAAGGGCGCCCTAAAATATTATGTTTACAGAATTTATGAACAAAATGCATTTTCGCAATCTCAAAAATGGTGATATTATAAATTTTTTTTAAAACAGATTATTGAGTGATCCCAGGTAAGCTGGCAGGTATAATTGAAAACAAAATAAACTACTTATTTTTTGCCTGAAAAACTAGTTATTTTTGTTCGACTTGTCTACATATTCATGTAGTTATTTTTATTCTCTAGGAGTACTTAAAAATATGTACCTAAACAAAAATAAAAAAAACAAAAAATTTTGCCGTCAGTGAGATTTCAACTTGGGCACAAATTAACCATTCGTTTTTAATGACTAACATCTTACCCTGTACACCATCTCGCACTTAATTTTCCAAGTGACAAAAACTTATATAAAATATCTTTTTAGACATTTTGTTAAAAAAAAACTAACAGCATCAGAATGGGGTTAAAACAACAACCTTCTGGTTGTTAATCCAGCGGTCTAGCCAACTGATCCACGTGATTGCAATATTACTGTTCTAATATACTATTGAGTACTTATTTATGTAATACACAGTAGCCATTGCCGGGATCTTAAAAGTTTCTGGTTATTTTTCTATAGTTTAATCCGAAAATAGTTTTATAAACAAAAAATGTAATGTAGAACTTAAAAAGGATGCTGAACGTTCACCAAATAACATCCTAAAAATACCAAATAACATTCTTAAAAAATTCTAACAGATTTAGGATGTCCAAAAAAAAAAAGAAACATGTGCTTAAATAAACTAATCGCTAACAGCCCATGGCACGGGTTGGTTGTAATTTCTTTAAAAGCCTAATCCGCGTACGCCGTCACTGCGCGAGATGGTCTACTTAGAACGTACATTTTAGTGGGACCAAAATTAGTAAAGAAATCAATATAATAAAGGATGTTGAGAAGGATAAGGTAGATTCAGTAGGAGTTTCGGACACTGACTCTGACCTTTTAAGAATTCACTGTGACATAATTGCTCAGGGGGGACAGTTATTGAGTGAACTAGCCGAAACTCTCTCGGGGAGACGGGCACTACGGAGAAATTGGAGGATCTTTCTCTTGGTTCTGATGAGGAACACGAAATCACTATGATTGCAGTTCACGCTCAGGAACAAGATCCTCCAACATCCGAAGTGTCATCTGCACGGGATGGTGGATAGGTGAGTTCCAAATTAGTTCGGCAAGACGCGGTAAAACCAAATGTAACTGCCGTCGTCGACAGCCGAACAAAAGAAGAGAAAACAAAGAATGGCGTCAGAGCCTCCTTGATCTATCTTAATAAGACGGCCAAGAGGGACCTTATCAAGAGGCATAGGAAGGGTATAATTTGATTTGAAAAAATCTATGGCTCGACCTCCGCTATCTTGGGAATGTCTTATCCTGAGGGAATAAATGCGATGTTTGACACCGTTCCGAAAAGGGCTCGTGAAAGTACAGGAACCGTGTCAGGGGTCGCGTTGGAGTCCAAGAATAAGGACAATGATAACAGTCGACCAAATAAACCTATCACATCTTCGAAACGATCGGTTGAAACTGGAAACTGTCTATCATCGCCAAACAGGGGGCTGATCGTAAACTATTCGGCAACTCTGGTGAGTCATTCACTAAAGGAGCCAGGCCTGGAGACGACCAACCCTCCACGAGGGTGTGGCAAACAATACTCCCAGCTGTCTTAAAGGTCTTCAAAAGAAGATGATAAAGAACGCTGGTCATAAGCCCTCCGGCTCTCTTAAGGATCACCATAAGGAGGTCGTTAAGAGAGCTCGGTTTGGCGATGACCAACAAATCTCCACCGCTAAGAAGACGAATCACACACAGGTTGGATCTCTTAAGGGCCCCAAAAGGAAGTCATTAAGAGAGTTAGATCTGGTGACGACAAGCATTCTACCTTGAAAAAGGCGAAGGAGTCGACAAAGCCGGCATATCTTCAGGCGGCTGTCATAGACCGTGCTGACCCAGATGGGAGGACTAGCACGGATCTATGGAGGTCGATTGAAGATAGGCTCATCGATGAGATCGCCTTAATGAAGGGTAAATCGGATGAAGTGTCCTTCAAAGGCGCGGACTGGTCAAAGGGAGTCAATTGTGGCAATGAGAAATCGAATTTCTCAAGACCACGATTGCCAAGTGTGGCAACCTTTGTCCAGAGACGAAACTGGATGTGATACTCGTATCTGAGTTGCCCCTGAGACCAGTAGTGACAGTGTGGATTCCACCAGCCATAAAACCGGAGGAAACTATACTGACAGTATTGGTCAACCAGAACGAGGATCTGGATACAAGTGAGTGGAAGTTTTTAACTTCTCTGACTTGTAAAGAGAACCTCGGAAGGGACTTCAGGTTGCTATAGACCAGGAGTCTCTCAGGAAATTGGAGTCTATGGGGAGAATTGCTAATTTCAGTTTGCGCACTATCAGGTCCCGAAAGCTGACAGTACCAACAAGGTTGCAAGTGGTGCAAATTAACTTGCATCACTGTGAAGCAGCCTCAATCGAATTAGCAATGAACCTTATTGACTCCAAAGTGGATGTGGCCTTAATCCAAGAGCCCTGGATCAACAACACCAGGGTATGTGGGTTAAGTGTCAAAGGGTATACACTTTTTGTACCATCCACTGAGGATAACGTAAGAACGTGTATACTGGCTAGGAATGAGATGAATTTTATAAATTTTCATTCTTTCAGCAATGGAGACCTAACGGACCTCGCCTCCGTTTATATGGCCTACGATGCGGCCAACCCACCGGGTGATATGGTGTGCAAATTAACGGAGTACGCGAAGAGAAGAGATGTATATTTGGTACTCTGTTGCGATGCTAACGCACATCACCACCAATGGGGCTGCGCTGATATTAATGAGAAATGTGAGTCAGTTATTAAATTTATAACTACTAACAATCGTTTTATCTGTAACAGGGACAATATGCCCACATTCAGAACTAAGGATAGAGAGGCAGTTATAGATATAACACTGCCAAACTCTAGGAGCGATTACGTTACGAACTGGTGTGTAGATAGTTAATGTTACTTTTCGGATCATAACAGGATATCCCTAGTTTAAATTTCGCGAGGCCAAAGGGAGAACCATATAGGAACTCCAGGAGAATCGACTTGAACTCCTTCAGGGACATTATGGGTAGGGAACTAAACGCCGCTCCAGGATGGCAATTGTCATCAGAGGGAGTTGAGAGTTTAGTGGAGGATTTCACAGGGAAAGTTAGGAACAGTTATGAACTAACTTGTCCGGTAATATTTCCGGGAAAGAGGGAACAACCTAAATGGTGGACCAAGGAACTTAGGAACCAAAGGCCAACCGTCAGGAAGCTGTTCAACAGGGCGAAACTGACACGTTAGTGCGATGATTGGAACAGCTATAGGGAAAGTTTTAATAGGTATAAGGCAGACATTAAAAGGGTAAAGAGGGACTCATGGAGGAACTGCTGCGAGTCCATCGACTCTGTTAATGAGTTATCCGAATTCAGGCGAATTTTATCCAAGGATCCCAGTGCTCCTGGATATATTCAGCGCACGGATAACTCATGGACGGAGTCTTGCTCTGAGTCTCTGAGCTTACTTATGGAAACTCATTTTTCAGGCTGTAGGAACTTGGAGGCAGATACACAGGCAGGACGAATCTTTGGATTCTCAGAATGTGTATCTGATAGGGAAATTAGTGAAGTAGTCGGTGACATAGTCTCGATGGATAAGGTAGCATGGGTGGTAAACACCTTTGAACCTTACAAGTCACCTGGTCCAAACGGTGTTTTTCCAGCCATGCTGCAGAACATCAGCGACACGGCACTAACACTTCTTACAGAGCTTTTTAGTGTATGTCGTATTAGGAGATATATTCCAAGGAGGTGGAGAGGTTAAGGTAATTTTCATACCTAAGGCAGGCTAGGCTAGCCACTCGAAACCTAAAGATTTCAGACCGATCATCCTATCGGCTTTTCTTTTGAAGACATTAGAGAGATTGATCGATCTTTATCTGAGGACGACAATTGACAACCATATCATCAGTGGGGCTCAGCATGCTTATCTAAAGGGTAAATCTGTTGAGAGTGCGCTGCATGATGTGGTGAGTTACACTGAACGTGGCTTACAATATAGGGAGTATACCTTGGCAGCGTTCCTTGATATAGAAGGAGCTTTTAATAACATTAAGATTGAGGCCACTAGAGAACCACTAGAATCACTATGCGTTTAAAACTTCCTAATCGAATGGATTATTTTGATGCTGAATAGCACAATAATTAGTTCGAACTTGGGAGATGCATGCATAAGGAAACTAGTGACTAGAGGGACTCCGCAAGGAGGAGCTCTTTCGCACTTGCTATGGCTCTTAGCCGTCAATGTCATTCTAAGACAATTTGGCGCAAGATGGCGGAAAATCGTTGCTTATGCTGATGACGTTGTTATACTGATCACAGGGAAATTTCTTTCCACGATCAGCGACGTCATGCAGTCTGAACTTAACGAACTGTCCTCATGGGCTACTAGTAAGGGTTTAGGGGTCAACCCGGGGAAAACAGAGCTAGTTCTTTTCACCAGAAGGTACAGGATTGAGCAATTTAGGCTACCGGTACTAGGGGGGATTGAACTGGGACTGGCAAAAGAAGCAAAATATCTTGGAGTGTTTCTTGATAGTAAACTATCTTGGAAGAGGAACACACAGGAAAGGCTTAAAAAAGGTCTCAACGCCTACTACACATGCAGGAACACCATAGGTAAGAATTGGGGCCTCAAACCGATGGTAGAAAATTGGATTTACACCTCTGTGGTGAGACCAATTCTTACGTATGGATGTCTAGTCTGGTGGGAGGCAATGAGAATAGGAAGTCGTAGGAATCTTTTGTCTAAAGCCCAGAGATGTGCTTCGACTGGCATCACAGATGCCTTAAGAAGCAAACCTCAGGCGGTTAGTTAGCGAGTCTAGGTTAGTTAGCGATTGTAAGAAGGCTCTGAGAAGATTGATGAGAAATTACATATTAGACTCTGCTGGGTACCGGGTCATTGCGAGATAACTGGCAACGAGGTAGCTGATGAATTAGCTAGGAACGGCTCAGCTTTAGATAGGGCTTTAAGTGAAAGTTTTGTGAGACCACCTCTAGGCTGGATTCGGGATAGAACCAATCATGCATGGAATCGTAAAACGGTCTGCAGATTATCAAGGGTCCTATGGCCTAAACTTGATATAGCAGATACAAATCTACTATTAGTCATGAAAACTGAAGACTATGATAGGTATTCTGACAGATCATTGTCCCATAGGGGGAATGACAGGGAATTGGGATATAGGTTCCTCCGGTCTTTGCAGGATGTGCGAAGATAATGAGAATCTAGAGACAATAGAGCATAATATGTATAATATGTATATGTCACTGTCCATTTCTACAACTAAGTAGGCAGAAATTCTTAGGCAGTCGATTCGTTGACGAATTGGACAGTATATCGAGGATCGATCTCGATAGATTGATAGAATTCGTCATGGGAATAGGCTGTCTAAGAGGGGGTCGTTGGCTTACAGCGAACGATATAGGGCGGTAGCATTTTTCCTTTCCAGGTCTTTTCTATTCTTTTCTGTACTTTTCTTGGTCTCAGCTTTTTCTAGTATCCTCCTTTCCTTGTTCTTTCTATAAATTCCTCTAAAATTTCTCTCTATAGATTCTACGAAGGGACTCACAATGGACCTCTAGGTCTCTGAGTGGATGCACAGGTACTCTTCTGAGTACTGTGCAACCCTTCTTTACCTACCTACCCTACATCAAAATAAAATGCGTGGCCAACATATTTCGACACTTGAAACGTCGGTTATTGTAACAAAAATACATGTTTTTGGGGTGTGTCAATCAATGTGAAAAACTGCCTTTAGGAGTGGTCCAAACGCTTCATGTTGGAATTAATATTGGCTGTCATGAATACTAATCTAGGAGACAGTAATGCCATTTATCGTTTTATACGTTTTTCGCAAAACATAAATAGTACCCCTCGTATTAAAAAATTCTTAAAAAATCTTTAGTAAATATTTATGGTTTAATGATTTAAAAACCTGTAACTTTTAAACCATTAAAAATATTAACTTCGTCTTATGGACGCTAAGTGGAGAATCTTGAAATTAACAAATATGTTTTAAAAAATTGCACCTGATATCTTTTTTTATTATTTTAAAAATTGTACAAAAATTATTTAAAAAATATTTTTCCGTATAACTCCGTGTGATAAGAAATACTATGAGCCTTTTTACATATAATAATAGCTCTCCACAAGGTTTATGAATGTGTGCAATTATAATGTGAAATTTTATATTTTGAGAATTTTTTAAAATTTTCAACTTTAAACCGCGATAACTTTTGGTCCCCCTAGCGATAGTGATTCACACCAACGTATTTTAAACGCTAAAGTATTGCTTTTTGTTCGTTTGAAGCGCTATCAATGTGCCAAGAGAAAAAAAAATCCCGAAAAACATTTTAGTCGAATTTTGTGTTTTTGCAGCTAATTTTTATTATTATTATGTGTGTGTGTGTGTGTTCAAAAATATATATATATATACATTTTGTTCTTACATTCCACAGTCTAGGAGATGTATAAAGTAAATTTTCTAGACGCTTTTACTCCCCAAGATATCTACAGTACAATTTCTATAGGACATTGGATAATAGGGTAATGGACGAAATCTTTCAGGCATGGCACTGGCCGGGTGAAATAGCCTTCATGGGTACAGACTGGACAAAAGGTGTCCAAACTGTTGGTTGCGGTAATAAAGGAACCTTTGAGTTCCTGAAGACCGCGATTAGCAGGTGTAGTAGCCTTTGCCCGAATGCGCAATTGCAGGTTATACCAGCGTCGGAATTGCCGTTACGACCAATAGTCATGGTGTGGATTCCACCACCCATTAAGCCGGTGGAAGCCATACTGGGAATAATGAGGGACAGAATATGGGGATCAATACAAGTCAATGGAAGCTTGTCTCCTCATTGACTTTCAAAGAAAACCAAGGAAAAGATTTCCGATTCGCAGTAGATCGGGAATCTCTGAGGTAGTTGGACTCATTGGGGGGGTTTGTTAAGTTCGGGCTTGGTTATGTCAAATTTCGATACTCGAAAAATGACAAAGCCAAAGAGGTTGCGGATGGTTCAGATAAATCTGCACCATTGTTAAGCGGCCTCGACCGAATTAACAACCTACTTCAATGAGACCAATGTGGACGCGGCCCTAATCCAGGAGTCTTGGCTAAACAACAACCAGATCTGTGGTCTTAGGGCTAAAGGATATAAATTGTTCGTGCGATCCACTGGAGATAAGGTAAGGACATGTATCCTGGTAAGGAATGAACTTCAGTTGATTCTTTTTCATTCTTTCAGTTATGGTGACCTAACAGTCGTTCAAGGTGAGGCGAAAGGAGGTAGTAAGCTAGTTTTGGCCTCGGTGTTCATGTCTTATGAGGCGACGGAACCGCCGGATGACAGGGTGTGGGCCGTAGCCAAGTACGCATGATGGAATGGCGTTCGTCTATTGATCGGTTGTGATGCCAATGCACACCACAGTCAATGGGGTAGCAAGGATATCAATAAGAGAGGTGAGTCAATTTTTGATTTCATTATAGTGAATGGTCTTTTAATCTGTAATAGGGGGAATACTCCTAAGTTCACGAATTCGGTATTAGATATCACATTGACCAACTCTGGAGACCTGGTAGAGGACTGGAGGGTAGCTATGGGGTGTTCTCTCTGACCATAGCAGAATAACCCTCAGTCTGAACTCTCTGGGTTCGGAGGGGAAACCTTATAGGAATCCTAGACGGAAGAATTGGGACCCTTTCGGGTGTGATTTGGAGTCAAGACTACCCGAAACTCCAAAGGAGTTTACGTTGAGGGAATAAGTGCAAAAAGGACATTAGACAAGCTAAAAGGTCTTCGTGGTTTAAGTTCAGCGAGACCATTGACTCTGTTAATGAGCTATCCAGATTCAGGAAGATACTATCGAAGGATCCTAGTGTTCCGGATGGGTCATGGAGGGAGTCTAGTTCTGAGTCACTTAATGTGCTTATGGAAACTCATTTTCCAGGTTGTAAGGACCCATTGATGGAAGGATCAGGCGGAGAAAAGCATTTTTTACAGTCTGCCATCGGGGTGGTTGAAACGGTAGTGAGAGACCTGATCACGGTTAAGAAAGTATGTGTGTGAAGATAAATATGCGAGTTAAATATGTTTTTGACATAACGACTTACGTAATGATATATGTGATGACGTAACGACATATTTAAAAATGGCATATTTAAATAGGACTATAAATTTATAATAATATAATATAATATAATATAATATAATATAATATAATATAATATAATATAATATAATATAATATAATATAATATAATATAATATAATATAATATAATAATAAAAATTTTTAAATTTTTATTCTGACAAAATATTTCAAAATTCAAGTTTGTGTATGTAAAACCTCTTAGAGGTTCGTCAACGATTTTGGACACTGAAAACAATGAATAATGGAATCAAGGATAAATACTATTCTTGAATATAACCAGACTTCCTGAATTGTATATGTGATTTTTTTAAAGTGTCAACTTTGCGAATATACTATCAGTGGATATAAGCAGGATTTCTGAATTGTATTAGTGAATTTTTTAAAAAATTTTCAAAATATCAAGGATTTTGACCACTGTGGCCAAACGGCGAGTTGGCATGCATAACCACCATATGGAGAATGAAGCCAAGGGTAAATAGCGTCCGTAGATAAAAGCGGAATTCCTGAATTGTATTTGTGAATTTTTTAAAAAATATTCAAAATGTCAACTTTGCGAACATAGAGTCTATCAGAGGTCCGTCAAGGATTTTGCCCACTGTGGCTAAATTGCGCGTTGGCATGCACAACGACCATATGGAGAATGGAGCCAAGGATGAGTGCTGTCCTTGGATATAAGCAGAATTCCTGAAATGTATTTGTGATTTTTTTTTTAAATTTTCAAAATGTCAACTTTGCGAATATAGAGTCTATCAGAGGTTCGTCAAGGATTTTGCCCACTGTGCATAATGGCGCGTTGGCATGCATAACCAAGATATGCAGAATGAAGCCAAGGATGAGTAATATCCGTGGATATAAGCAGAATTCCTGAATTGTATTTGTGAATTTTTTCAAAAATTTTCAAAATGTCAACTTTGCCAATATAGAGTCTATCAGAGGTCTGTCAAGGATTTTGACCACTGTGGCTAAATGGCGCGTTGGCATGCATAACCACGATATGCAGAATGAAGCCAAGGATGAGTACTGTCCGTGGATACAAGCAGAATTCCTGAATTGTATTTGTGATTTTTTTTTTTAATTTTCAAAATGTAAACTTTGCCAACATAGAATCTATCAGAGGTCTGTCAAGGATTTTGACCACTGTGGCCAAACGACGAGTTGGCATGCATAACCACCATATGCGGAATGGAGCCAAGGATGAGTACTGTCAAAATGTCAACTTTGCCAATATAGAGTCTATCAGAGGTTTGTCAAGGATTTTGACATAACCACCATATGCAGAATGGAGCCAAGGATGAGTACTGTCCGTGGATATAAGCAGAATTCCTGAATTGTATTTGAGAATTTTTTAAAAAATTTTCAAAATGTCAACTTTGCCAATATAGAGTCTATCAGAGGTCTGTCAAGGATTTTGACCACTGTGGCTAAATGGCGCGTTGGCATGCATAACCACAATATGCAGAATGAAGCCAAGGATGAGTGCTGTACAAAACTTTTATTTTAAAATAAAATTCATTTTAACAAAAATTTAATTTTAAATTTATTTTTTCTTAAGATGTTAGAAATAAGACAGTTTTTTCTACTTGTTGATTAAAATGCGTTTTTTTCTTGTGATTTTTTCCTGTAAACAGCAACTAGTTTTTATTTTTGTTGCTGTGGTTGCATGTAACGCATGCATATTCATACAAATAATTATCATACATGAGTGAAAGTAAAGGAGTTGTGTGTACTGATTTGTTAGGGGTTTGTTTTTTCATAAATAAATGTTCGAAAAGACAATAAAACAAAAAGTCTCTTACAAGTAGACAATATTATTAATAGAGACACAGAAATAAAATACTTATATAAAACTCAATAGAATCTAAAAACACAAAAAAAATCCGTTTCGAACGGGGATTTTTATTTATGTGACCATTTACTTGTTGGTGTTTGTTTGTGTGTATATCGGATAGTAACGATATTTGATCTGGTAGAACTGTATGGGCTCGACGAACAGTGGGTTGAGCGAAAATGGGGATTAATTAGGAAAAGATTTAATTGAAAAAAAAAAAAAAATATATATATATATATATATATATATATATATATACATATATATATATATATATATAAATTAATATATGAAATCGAATATTTAAGTAATAATTTAAAGAAAAAAAAAGCAAAGTTTTATGTTTAACGTTTTATAGAATTGAATTTTTACGTTTTTCACAGTTTTTCCTCAATAAGATATCCATGTTTATTGAATACAAAAAAGGAATTGTTCATGTTATTGACGATAACAGAACGATCGTTTGAATTACAGAATAATGAAATAAGTATAACAGGAAGAAAATATGTTTATAAATGAAAAATCAAAGATTTTTTTCAAATATAAGTAATATTTTATTCCTTTTTTCTAATATACATATGTACATGACTACATTTGCTTCTATATTTTAAATTATTCTTACATATATTATTTTTTACCAATATAAATAAGGCTGGTTTTGTACTGATTGTAATAATGCAGTTTTATTTTTTTTACTGACATAAATACTTATTTGTTAAAACAAAATACAGTTGTAATATTTAATTTACACACTATAATTTTTAATCCTTTAAAATTTTAAAAATGTTGTTCTTGTGATACTATCTTAAGAAATAATGTTTTAGTAATTGTAATTTCTGCAAAATAATTTTTTTGTTTCTAATATAAAACGAAAAGTTCTTATGCACGTTTCAAAACAAAATCAAGACAAAATCTTCACATTAATATAGTACACAATTTTATTATTGCAACCTCAGCTATAATTTTCGCAAAAATCCAAAAATAGTACTGAAAATTATAATAAAACCTTTAATAGCAGACTTATAATGGATTGTGAAAAATAAAGGAAATATTTAAAAAAAAGAAAACCGTATATGAGTATAGAAATTTTTTGAACAGAAGTAACGAAAATTTATTACAAAATATTTGCAATTATTTAATAACGCTTTTAATAACAAGAATCAGTATAATTCTTTTGAATTGACTCTGGTTCTCGCGATTAATCACCATTTGTATCATTAAAGGCGTTACACCATATATTGGAGCATATTCAGAAAACCGACTTGTTTAATTTGATTAAATAAAAGAAAACAGTGCTTTGTTGGCATTCACTTTATAACAATATGTACCTGAATTGACTGAGATATCCAGTGCGACAGAAAAAAATTTTCATTTTTTTCAACCTGGGTAATTTCAGAAAAATTTGCAAATTAAGCTATATTTATTTTAGTATAAGGGTTTCCTTCAATTAAAGATTGCATGACTTTGTAACTATTCCATATTCTTTAAAAACTTTAATGATGAAATACTATTTAATCCTTCTTATCATTCCTTACTATTGTTTTTGGATTTTTGTAACTTTTAAAATTTTTATTTGTAAAACCATATTTTATTCTATCATATAACTTGGATATTGGCTCCTTATTATGAATACTTTTTATCATGTTTCTTTATATCAGAAACAAATACAACTACTTCTTTAGAAATACTACTAAATTCTATACAAAAAATTTAGATATTTCATAGAAAGATATATACATACATATTTTAAAGCAATAATATTTGAATCAATTTGCAAATTTAGATATTGTCGTACGTTCTTATACCTTTCTATCGCAAGATTTTTAAAGCTTTTTTATTCTAAAAATAGTCTTTGTACTACTATAATAAAATAATATTAATTTTAAGAAACAGTTTCTAAAAATCATTATTTTTGACAAATAAGACATATAAAGGGCTGAGAAGTTTTAATTTTTAGCGTTTTCTTCAAGTACTAAAAACAATCTTCGTCGACTCCTCTTTTACATCTTATACATTTGACAACTGACGGTAATTTTCCATTTTCACAATGCATGCACTTTATATTAATATTTCCATATGTTATAAAATCATTTTTTATTTTTGACCTATATATGTTTGGATTTATTAAATTTTTAAGAGATTTGTTTGTTAATAGTGCTTCCATAAGTTGCAGCCATAAAACACCACAGTTATAAGAATCAGACTGCTTATAGTGATCCACTATGTTCATGTTCCATTGGGTTTTATTATGTAAAAAATTTAAAAATGTGTCAAATTTTATTTTTGATTCTTTTTCTGTTGCTTTCATCGGATCTATGAAGTAAAAATCACTTGTATCAAAGTTGGTGTAAACGAAAGTAAAGTGATTGATGGTGTGGATGGGTATTATTACTATTTTTTTGCTGTTTATGTTTGGTATATCTCTTACATCCGTTATAGATTTGTTATTAAATATTGCCATACCAATTTCGCATGGTAGGCATTCTGCATCCAAAATATTGTATTTGTAAAATAATATATTGCAGTATAACTCTATTATAGTATTGTATATTTCCTTTCTAGAATTTAGAGACTGGAAGTCATGCATGCAAATCGATCTGGCAAAGGCTGGAATTTCTTTTTTTAATTTATTGTAGATATGGTCATATTCATACAAAATAAAACTAATATTTCTGTTTCTTATTTGTTTTTGACTATATATTTCGAGTAAACTTTTATCATTTTGAAAACATTTTTCACTCACCAATTCTGTTAAATTTATATTATCTTTTATTTTTTTAGGGGTTATTTTCCAATAATCTTCAATTAAATCTTCGCTTTTCCTTTTATTTGTCTTTGGTTTACTAGCCAATTCTTTTCCCTCCAAATTTACAATATTTTCGATTTCTCTTATTTTAGCTTGTATGTAGCGTTTCGATAATCTCACATAGACACTAGGTCTGATGTGGCGTTTGCTACCGAGAGTTATATTTTTATTAATATTAAAATAATTTTCAGCTGGTGAATTAGATATGCGTGTTTTGCCGCTGCTATCGATTTTATACCACATCACGTTGGTCCAAAACACCATATAAGGAATATATTTCTTTAGAATTAAATTGAAAAACTTCGGATTTCTGAGATTATTAGGAATACCTTTTAGTTTTGATCTATTTTATGTGAATAATAAATTTCCATCGCTTTTTTAAAAAATGGGCTTTTTTGATATTGTGGAATACTATTTTTGTACTTCTTTTCAGATTTTGTAATTGGTTCCGGTTCATCGGGGTATAATGTTTGAGATATAAAATATTTTGCAGCTTCATTTAAATACTCATTGGTACATTTGTATAGTAAGAGTAAGTGTTTTTAAAACCATGTCCAGAATTCTGCAATATGACATATATTGATTGCTTTTATCATATGTTTTTTGAAAAATATTTCCTGGTTTTTTTCAGAACATTCGTCAATGTCCTTTGTACATATTTTTAAAAAATGGCTGCAACAGATTTGTATAATAACAAAATTGGATTTAATTTCCTCCTTCTCCTCTAATATCGCCTCACATTTAATTAAATAGCTGGTAACAGAGTCTAGGCTGTTTATTATTTTTACAAGCGCTTTTATTAAGGCCCAACTCCGATTGCTTAATGGCCATTTTGCTTTATTATCAATGCTAAACACTTTTATTTCTAAGAAAAATTTTTTGATATCATCTTCTGAAAATAAATAAATTTCCTGAGGGACAGATATCCGTTGAATAAAATTGCCCCATTCTTTGTCCCTTTGCATTAAAATGAGATCTAATACTACATCGCGATTTCTATTTTTTTGTTGTAATAATTCACTCCTAATTTTGCGTACTACATCTTTCGATGGTAAAGATTGTGCATTTCCCACATTACGTAGCTCTCTAGATTGCGAAATTAGCAACTTGTTACGGAAATTTGATGGCAGCTGATGATTTTTTTTCTCCTTTACGAGAGTCCTACACACACCCCGAATTTGTTGCACCTTGATATGACTTGGATGTGCAATGCTTGATAAATTTGAACAAACTCTAACCTCATAAAGGGGGTGTGAAATATCAATGTGGAATTTATATCTTCTACAGCCATCATTTTCATAAATGCATTTGCCGTAAATACGCAATGTCTTCATATTATTCGTGTAGGCGAAACTTATAATATTTACTGAGCAAACGTTGTTAATATTTTTAAAATTTTCTCGCACAATGTCTTCCGCATATTTTGTAAAATCCTGTTTATTTGCAATTTCGCCATTAATTATAAAATATTCTTTCAGAAAATTTATTTGCTGGCTTGTAAAATTGAAAGATCCCGCCATGTACGTATATCCTTGCAATTTAATTTCTTCTTTTTTTCATTTCTCAATATTTTTACCGCTTGATTAGGAATTCCATCTAAAGCAGTTTTTTCCTCACAATTGAATATTCTTCAATCTTTAAGTCTGAATCTGTTGTGTCATTAATGTCAGTCAACTTTGTTGAATTTAATGGTGCTTCAAACTCAATTGTATTATCAAGTAGGTCAGACTTCTTATTAAAACTGTCTAGCATTTTTGGAAAGCCGTTGTTATCATTTGTAAAAACTACTTCGCTTTGCTTGGCGTCTAATAGGACCGAAATTATTTTTTGAACTTTTACATCGCTGGAACTATTATCTAAAATTAAAATTTCGCATTATAAATGAAAAATGTATACAATACATTTAAATTACCAGTATTGCAATTTTCTACAGAATTATTTATTTCTGTTTCTGTTTCAATATGCGGTACGGACGTTAATATAGGATTAACCAATTTTCCGGTACATTCAGCATAACCTCATTTATGAATTAGAAATAAGGGCAGAAAATAATAATTATTTTGGAAATAATAAACTAAAAATCAAATACAAAGAATCGTCGCATAATGGTGTTAAATGCAGTAATGCAATATTTAAAATAAAATATTGGATATATGTATGTAAGACCACTTTCACTTTATTTAGAAAACTTTTAAAATTTATGAAATTTAATGCCATACATCTTTGAACGTACTTTACCAATTTAAATAAACTAATAATATTTAATAAATTGTGCCAGATATTTTAAAATTTATATATTCCATTCTTATGAAATTTTCCAAAAAAAAAAAAAAAACTCCTTAAAGTGTCAATAACATCATGCACAGGAAACTCGAACAATTAAAGATAAGTTCGAGTCTTAGTTTATTTAAATCAAAAAACTAGTTATAAAGATGTATTTTAATTATTTAACTTAAAGCAAATATAAACACCGTTAAAATATTTTTTAATTCAATTAAATCTACAGTTTACGTATGTAGTTTTGTATATTTTAAGTTTTGCACTCTTTGCGCAAAACAAACAGAACACTATAATATTCAAAAAGCAAATTTTTGATGAAAAAAAGTGTTTTTTTTTTAATTATTAAAAATAATAAATGTTTCCCTCACAAAAAGTATAATTACATTGTTTGTCCGATTTAAATAAATAAAACACTTTGTTATTCACATCATGGTTATTAAGAAGCTATAACAAAATTAGAAAGGAACGACAAAATTATGAAAATTTGAAAATGTTCCTCCTTTTAAATGGAAAACATTTTCAGTTATTGAAACTTTATTATTAAATATCAGGAACCTTAACGATTATGAGAAATGTAATAAAAATCACAATTTAATTATTATTTTTCGATTTTAATTTTTTGGTTAAAAAATAACGATTATTTTTTATTTAAATTTTTTGTTCAAAATATAACCATACTTTTGATTTTTATTTTTTGATTACAAAATTAATTTGTTTTGATCATAATTTCTAAGCAAATTATGTGACACACATAGCGTATAAGTAATATTTTTCACGTTTAAAGATTTCAGTAATATGTAGGTTGCCTTCAGTTTATTTTAAATAAAATTAATATTTGATTTATATTAATACAATCGAGCAAACCTTTTCCGAATTATATATGATCACTTCACTGATTAGTCATGCCTAACAAAAATCTAAACATAATAGAAAAAAAATGAAGAAACAGATTCCTATTCACCTCTGATAGACGCTATATTGGCAAAGTTGACATTTTGAAAATTTTTAAAAAAATTCACAAATACAATTCAGGAATTCTGCTTATATCCACGGACAGTACTCATCCTTGGCTTCATTCTGCATATCGTGGTTATGCCAACGCGCCATTTAGCCACAGTGGTCAAAATCCTTGACAAACCTCTGATGGACTCTATATTGGCAAAGTTGACATTTTGAAAATTTTTTTAAAAATTCACAAATACAACTCAGGAATTCTGCTTATATCCACGGACAGTACTCATCCTTGGCTTCATTCTGCATATAGTGGTTACACATGCCAACGCGCCATTTAGCCACAGTGGGCAAAATCCTTAACAGACCTCTGATAGACTCTATATTGGCAAAGTTGACATTTTGAAAATTGTTCAAAAAATTCACAAATACAATTCAGCAATTCTGCTTATATCTACGGATGGTATTTACCCTTGGCTTCATTCTCCATATGGTGGTTATGCATGCCAACGCGCCATTTAGCCACAGTGGTCAAAATCCTTGACAGACCTCTGATAGACTCTATATTGGCAAAGTTGACATTTTGAAAATTTTTAAAAAAAATTCACAAATACAATTCAGGAATTCTGCTTATATCCACGGATAGTACTCATCGTTGGCTCCATTCTGCATATAGTGGTTATGCATGCCAACTCGCCGTTTGGCCACAGTGGTCAAAACCCTTGACAGACCTCCGATAGACTCTATATTGGCAAAGTTGACATTTTGAAATTTTTTTAAAAAATTCACAAATACAATTCAGGAATTCTGCTTATATCCACGGACAGTACTCATCCTTGACTCCAATCTGCATATGGTCGTTATCCATGCCAACGCGCCATTTAGCCACAGTGGTCAATATCCTTGACAGACCTCTGATAGACTCTATATTGGCAAAGTTGACATTTTGAAAATTTTTAAAAAAATTCACAAATACAATTCAGGAATTCTGCTTATATCCACGGATAGTACTTATCGTTGGCTCCATTCTGCATATGGTGGTTATGCATGCCAACTCGCCGTTTGGCCACAGTGGTCAAAATCCTTGACAGACCTCTGAGACTCTATATTGGCAAAGTTGACATTTTGAAAATTGTTCAAAAAATTCACAAATACAATTCAGGAATTCTGCTTATATCTACGGATGGTATTTACCCTTGGCTTCATTCTCCATATGGTGGTTATGCATGCCAACGCGCCATTTAGCCACAGTGGTCAAAATCCTTGACAGACCTCTGATAGACTCTATATTGGCAAAGTTGACATTTTGAAAATTTTTCAAAAAATTCACAAATACAATTCAGGAATTCTGCTTATATCCACGGACAGTATATTCGCAAAGTTGTAACTTTAAAAAATCACATATACAATTCAGGAAATCTGGTTATATTCAAGAATAGTATTTAACCTTGACTCCATTATTTATTATTTTCATTGTCGACGAACCTCTCAGAGGTTTTATGTTTACAAACTTGAATTTTGGAATATTTTCTAAGAATAAAAATTTAAAAATTTTTATTGTTATATTATATTATTATAAATTTATTAGCTTTTAATATTTCATTAAATTTTGTCAAAATTCGGTTTATTTTTTTTTTTTTTTTTTTAGTACCAAATAGTCATATTTAAATATGTCATATTTAAATATGCCATATTTAAATATGTCGTTACGGCATCACATATATCATTACGTAAGTCGTTACGTCAAAAACATATTTAACTCGAATATTTATCTTCACACACATGAATTTTTGCATTTTGTCAGGGGTAATATATAGAAAATTGGATAAATCTGGTAAAATTAAAAATTGTGCGCGGATTAGATCTAGGATTTTAGAACTATATAGCTTATATTTAGAATTAATTTCAGATCTGAGACATTTAACTTTGAAAATCAGCATTTTCTTAGGGGTGTTATACAGAAAATTGGAAAAGCGGGTAAAGCTAAAAATTATGCGCAGTTTAGACCCAGTGTTGGCAGTCCATCCTTTTTAAGGCTAAATCCCCCCCTTTTTTGATCCTTAAAATTGCCTTAAAAAAGCTAAAATGTTAGTATTTCAACAACGAAGAAACCAATTTCTTATTTGCTATTACTAATTTTATTATTACAGAACCATGCATTTAAGCATTTTTGTGTATTTATTCGCACAAAAAATCGATCTATGTATATATATTTAATAAAAAATTTCGACTTCGGCGCTTCATTTTCCAATTTAAAAGTTTGTGGAGTTACTAAGTCGATTATTACAATTATTTTTAATATAGTTCATCAACCATAGAAACTATTTATGAAAATAATTTAGAAAATATCTTATTAATGCGAAATATCATTAAAAATTTGGAAATGCTTAATCAAAAAGAAATTATAGTTCAAAAATCACTTTAAAGCGTAGGGTAATTTTTCATATGAAATATAATTCAAATTTGTATGGGAATTTTTTTCAACGATTTTTCATTGTCATTTTGCTTTTCTTTTTTCTTTAAAAAAAATTTCGAAAACTAATCAGAATGAGAAAAAATAAGTTTGTAAATTAAAAAAAAAAATAACTTTTTTTCGGCCTTATTTCTTGGGGGCATTTAGCCTTTTTAACCTTTTTTAAAGTTGAATTTAGAATCTTTTTTGCTAATCTCCTGGAAACACTGATTAGGGCTAACATTCTTGAAAGCCATGGTTTGGAGGATTCTGAGAAATTTAAGTTTGAAAAATATGAATTTTTGATTTTGCCAGGGGTAATATATATTAAATTGAAAAATTGGGCAAAACCAAAAATTATTCGCAGATTAAACCTAACGTGCTTAAAACCAAATGTTTAAAACAAAGCTATCTCACGGAGCAAACTTTACACACATGAAGAATTGCTGTGCGTTCGGAACAGTTTTTCTCGTTCAATATAATATACATAATCGTTTAAAACAGAATCTCATTGATTTTTGTACATAAACAATGAAAAAATCGTCCTAAGTTCTTGAAAACGTGTTCATGAGATTGAAACAAGTGACGAAATCTGGATCTATGCATATGAATTCGAAATATAATATCAGACAATAGTATTAAAATCAAACAGATACGTTGGAGTATCACAGTACTGTTAGTTGTATATGTTACTCGATCATTTCTTTGCCAAAAGTGTTCCAAGAAGTAAGAAATATTAAACCGAATCATTATCTACTACGATAATTCTAGCTTTTACACTTTGTTTCAAAAAATCGCAAATATTATCAGCGCATACATTGAATTGTTGGATCATCTGCCATAGAACATAGAATATTAGATAACAAAGTATCTAATAACTTTATTACCATATATCAAAATAAACTGTTTTTCTAACTTGTTTCGACACATGTGTGTGAAGATAAATTTTAAAATTTATAACCCCAGACGCAAACCATGTTAGTTAACGGAGGTCTGTTAACTCGTTAACTTAGCTCTGTTAAGCATGGAAAAACTGATATATTCAATAAAAATGGAATTAGGAACACATTTTTGGACCAAATGGGTCCAGAAAACCGTTACCATTAGGAAATATACTCACATATCTTAAATTCAGACAACGTTATCAGAATTGACTTTAAAACATGAATTTGATGATCATTCAAAATTTGGGATTCTGAGTGGGATGAATACAGATTCCAGGGAAACAAGGCAACGTGGGCGGACAAAACTTTTTGGAGATGATAGATAAGGTATCCCTATATGTCCTCCACTTTTCAGATCCTTTAACAGTGTGAGTTGGAAGGAGTTATACAAATTTTTCAAAAATTTAAAATTTGGGATTCTGAGTGGGATGACTCCAGATTCCAGGGAAACAAGGTAACATGGACGGACAAAACTTTTTGGAGATGATAGATAAGATATCTAACTATGTCCTCCACCTTTCAGATCCTTTAACAGTGTGAGTCGGAAGGAGTTATACAAATTTTTCAAAAATTTAAAATTTGGATTCTGAGTGGGATGAATCCAGATTCCAGGGAAACAAGGCAACGTGGGCGGACAAAACTTTTTGGAGATGATAGATAAGGTATCCCACTATGTCCTCCACTTTTCAGATCCTTTAAAAGTGTGAGTTGGAAGGAGTTATACAAATTTTTCAAAAATTTAAAATTTAGGATTCTGAGTGGCATGAATCCAGATTCCAGGGAAACAAGGCAACGTGGGCGGACAAAAGTTTTTGAAGATGATAGATAAGGTACCCCACTATGTCCTCCACTTTTCAGATCCTTTAACAGTGTGAGTTGGAAGGAGTTATACAAATTTCTCGAAAACTTAAAATTTGGGATTCTAAGTTGGATGAATCCAAAATTCTGTTTCCAGAAAAATAATTGTAAATAAGAAGTAAAAAAAGAGCTACTATCAACAATGAGAAAATGTTGGATTTATTATGAGCCTTTATCAACTCAAAATACTGAAGACTTGAAGGACCTTTATTATCTTTTAGATATGTATACAGATACAACAGATCGTATTAGAAATAGAATATTTATTAAGGAAGATGATAAATACCAAAAATAATAATATTGATTAAGTTAAAATAGACATTTTTTGTTTGTTTTTTTATTTTAAATTCATTAATATAAATATATGAATGCTTAGAAAAGGATAAAGATTTACTTAAATTTGGGAAATGTGGTAACCCTATTAAAAATAGAAAATATTTATAAATTATTTTTATAAAAATATTTTGTGTATAGATATTATTAAAAGTACACAGAAATATTCATAATTTTCTCAGTAATTATTTACGCAAAGCTAAAGGCAAAGGTTGCAAGTTTGTAAAAATATAGTCATATATACAATAAATTGGAAATATAAAAGTTTAAAGGCGCATATTTCTGAAATGAGGCATCATATTGACTTGAATCTTTTTGCAAAAGATCGGAAATTATATATGCTAAAGGATAAGCTTAATTTGAAGTACATATTTTTAAAATTTCTTTCGATATTTAGAAATAAACCAAACAAAAGGCCCAATTTGGGGTTTTTGGAGAAAATACAAATTTTTTAAGTGTAATAACATATTTGTTTATGAAGATATCTTAATGAAATTTGCAGGAAATGTGGATCTTGTTAATATAAATAAAAGCGCGTTTACCAAATTTCATTCAGGGGTAGTGTTTTCCTGAATTCTCAAAAAAACTAATGAAAATTCCCAAAAATGGGATTTTTTACATTTTTGGCTATAGAATCCACATTTTTCCGAAGTCCCTTAGATTTTGATTTGAAACTTTTAACAACATATTGAATATTCTTAAAATATATTCTGCTTGTCGATTTTTTGCTTTGGGATTTGAGAAAATATGGTATAAAATCAAAACTTTCATATAAAATGGGTCAAATTCGGGAGGATGTGTACCATGACCAATTGAGTTATTGTGCTTGTTTTTTATCTTAAAGTCATCTCTGTGAAGTTACCTGTCAGAAAAGTGCAGAATTATTATATGTTGCTAAAGAAAATTTTATTTTAGATAAAAAAGAGTGTAGATACTTTTTCGGCTAAAAAACACAAAAAGTCGTCTTTTTGCAATTTTCAAATTCAAAATCGTTTATTTTTGGACTCGGCAAAGATATCGATTTCAAATTTTTTTATTCAATAGATAATTTTGTTCTAATAAAATCGGTCGGAAATACTAGGATATATATGAAAAAAAATGGACCAAGAACATGCAAAATTATGTTGCCTAAAAATTCAAACGCAAATAACTCGAAAACTAGAAGAGGTAAATAGGACACGTAAGCATGTTTTTTATAGGTCTTATCATCAATATATAAAAATATTTGAAATCGGACGAGAAACTAAAATTTGGCAAGCGATTAAAAATTTTTTATGTCAGAGGTAACTTTGAGCCCCCTTAGCTCCGCCCGTGAGGGGTTTGTTGTGCCCCCTTCCAAACTTAACATTGTGCTCTCCTCTGCTACGCCTGTACCAAATTTCATGAAAATCCAACCAGCTGATCAGAAGTTACAGATTTATTTCCAAAATATTTCGATTCCGCCCCACTGTGCATTATGGGAAAGTTCGTAGACAAAACCAACACAAGAGTTTCCAACAGTCCTGTGGAGAGCTACTTTAATATAACAAAAAATGTAACCTTGCAAGGGAAAAGTTTGGTGGTGCATACGAAATACGTCCGAAAAAGCTATACATATGTTGCCGAAAATACGTATGCTTGTATTCAAAGTACCCAAAAACAAATTAAAAAGCCAATAATATTAGAGGAAGACCAATGGAAGAGGACTCCAAAAAAGATAAACGGAAAATTAACCGAAAAATAATATTCGATAAAGTATTATTTCAATTCTCGTCGAGGCCAAGGGATATAAAAGAAAAATGCTACATATTACTGACATATAATAAGGTATAAAAAAATATGATTGTTCTTTATCCCCTAACAATCGATTTGACATAATATTTCAAACATTTTTGGATAATGTAAATGATAAATCGTGGAATTATATTGAAATTGAACACGACTATCAAAATGATAGCTTCAACTGCGGTGTTTTTATTTGTCTATATATTGAGGCTTTACTCCACGACAAGCCCCTAACGAACCTACCAAACCCTAACATTTATAGGGAAACAATTAAAAAGTGTCTAATAGAATATGCCGATGACATGAGTGAAATTTGTGTCCAACTCACACTGTTAAAGGATCTGAAAAGTGGAGGACATAGTGAGGTACCTTATCTATCATCTTCAAAAATTTTGTCCGCCCACGTTGCCTTGTTTCCCTGGAATCTGGATTCATCCCACTCAGAATCCCAAATTTTAAATTTTAGAAAAATTTGTATAACTCCTTCCAACTCACACTGTTAAAGGATCTGAAAAGTGGAGGACATAGTGGGATACCTTATCTATCATCTCCAAAAACTTTTGTCCGCCCACGTTGACTTATTTCCCTAGAATCTGGATTCATCCCACTCAGAATCCCAAATTTAGAATTTTTGAAAAATTTTTATAACTCCTTTCAACTCACACTGTTAAACAGAGCTATGTTAACGAGTTAACAGAGCTATGTTAACGAGTTAAAAGACCTCTGTTAACTAACATGGTTTGCGTCTGGGGTTATAAATTTTAAAATTTATCTTCACACACATCCTTAATATTTGGTTCAAACATATTACAAAATGTATTGACTGCCATTTTGCAAAATAAATATTTTTAATAAAAATTTGTTATCTAAGATTTTTTAAAATCCATATTTTTTCATACTGATCTCCAGAAATTAAGATATAACTGATGTTAAATTATTAACAGTACTCTGTTAATTAGCTACAATGTGAACAATTTTGATTGTGGCTTTGCTAGTTAAATTTGATTTTAACTTCAAACATAATATAATATTACAAATGCGTAGTGGCTACAAGGTGGATAAATATTTATGCGACTGGTTGTCTATTGTGTGAAAAACAAAGAGTAGTTTAGGTTAGTACCTAAAATTTTTAAAATGAACGTTTTTATGTCTTGGCCAAATTGCAACGAAAATTGCTACATAATTTTAGGTACGTTTAAATGTAGCTCGCAAAAAACAATTTTGGACCACCCTAATGCACGGATGTACATTAGGGGTATAACTTTTTACAATTTTTGCGATTATCAAAATTTACATGGTATAGCCGTGTAAGTCATGGAAAATATTAAGAAATGTGATATTACATTTTCGCGATCGCTTAAAAAGCTTCTGCATCAAATGCGTTGAGGTTTTAATTAGATGTTTTTGTAATTTTGAAGTATCGCGTATACCCTTGTTAGTGGTATGCTCGGACTCCCAATAGTTTCCGAATTATTACAAAAAATCTCATACTAAACACAAAATATTTATTCAAATAGTTCCCATTCTATTTTGCGATTGCAAATGCAAACATATGATAAATCTGACATAATCTTTTAATTTTAGTGTTAAAATTCACTAACAAATCCGTGTGGAGTCTTTACCTGTTTACTTCCATCGGATGCGTCCCCAGGTGGCGAATAGGGGGGATTGGGCGAGAGACACTGGATGCACTAATGTAAGGTGCTGGAGCCCTCTTCCCTTGCCGACATTAATGCATCCTTTGTATCACACCCAGTCCTGAAAACGGTAGGCTTGCTGGACTGGATGCGATGCATTGATGTATTCTATTTGGTGTTTCTACCGAAATGAACACATCTCTGACACTGGGTACGGTCTTGGGTCATACGTTTTCCGTGGACCAAATAAATGGGTATTATGCACTTTTAAGATCAAGGTGGTTGGTAGCAGTGCCGAGGATCTGAATGATTAGTTAGTGCTAAAAGAAACTAATAGTGAACAGCTCCCCTCTGATGCTGATGGCAAGGGTCAGTTGTATTACAGCCTAGTCCGCGTACGCCGTCACTGCGCGAGATGGTCTATTTTTTACGAGCATACTCGTGGGACCAAATAGAAAAAAAATGGAAACTGATAGATTAGGTAATGAACGGGACAAAGGGACAACGGACAAAGAAATCAACACTAGGGTAGAAGAAGGGACGGAAGCTGACTTACGAGTTAGGGATAGGGTCAAGGTAGGGGAAAACAAGGACGACGTCGGGAAAAGGGGGAAAGATGAGGATGGGGACGATGACATGGACTTAATAAGACTGCATACGGACATCCTCATTCAACACGGACAACTAATGACCCAACTAACGGAGGAGGACAGCCTGCTGGACTCGGCGGAGGACCCTGTAGGATCTGGAGCGACGGAGGGACTGGAGGACCTGTCTCTTTTATCCGATGAAGAGCATGAGACAACAGTGGTCTCTGCTCTTGACCGGGGAAAAGAAATCGGAACTGCAGTCACTGCGTCAACTCCGGGTAGGAAGCAGGTGAGCTCGACGGGGGCATCAGGCATGCCAAGGCCTACGGCCAAACCTATTGTTCGGCAGGTAGCGGTAGCATATCCAATGGATGAGCAAGCCGCAACCGACAGCCGAACGAATTTTGAAAAGGCGAAAAACGGTGTTAGGGCCTCTATAGCTGCACTAAATAAGTTGGCTAAAAAGGACCCATCGCTGTTAGACGGGCGGGATAGGCATGTTCGCAGGAAACACCGAAAGAGCATCTACAGGTTTGAACGGACCTATGGCTCCATCGGTGACATCCTGGGATTGTCTTATCCCGATGGTTTTAAAGTGGAGGTAGAGGAAGGTCCGCAAATTGCTCGCAAGGGTAAAGAGTCCGTGTCTACCAACACTTTGGAACCAAAAGTCGACGCTGTTGCACATTGTGATATTCACAAGCCATCCAGTCCAGTCCTGTAGCTTCTCTCAAGGGAAGCGACAGGTCGGCAAGGATTGGTAGTGAGAAAAAACTCATGGAGAAGAGAGTAGAAAGGGTAAATCAAGCTCTTGCGAGCCCCGCTAAAGGATCTCAAATAAGGTCAATTAGGGGAGCTCTGCCTGGAGATGAGATACCCTCTACCTCTAAGAAAGCTGGTCATATTCCGCATGACTCTTTTAAAGGTCCCCCTAAGGGGACCATAAAAAGAGTGAGGTCGGGGGATGACCAGCAGATTCCGTCTGCGAAGAAGGTTGGTAATGCACCAAGTGGCCCGCTTAAAAACTCTCATAAGGGAGTAGTGAAGCGGGTAGTATCTGGTGTCGTGCAACCTTCATCGTCCAAAAAGGGGAAGGATTCGTCCAAGTCGGACATTCTTCAAGCAGCAGTCATTGACCGTGCTGATCCAGATGGGAGAATCAGCACGGAAATGTGGCGGCTGATTGAGGACAGACTTATGGACGAAATCTTCCAGGCAAGGCACAGGCCGGGTGAAATAGCCTTCATGGGTGCAGACTGGACAAGGGGCGTCAAGACTGCTGGTTGCGGTAACAAAGGAACTTTTGAATTCCTGAAAGCCGCGATCAACAGATGTGGCAACCTTTGCCCAGATGCGCAACTGGAGGTTATACCAGCGTCGGAATTGCCTCTGCAACCAATAGTCACGGTATGGATTCCACCACCCATTAAGCCGGTGGAAGTCATACTGGGAATATTGGAGGGACAAAATAGGGGGATCAATACAAGTCAATGGAAACTTGTCTCTTCATTGACTTGTATAGAGAACCAGGGTAAAGATTTCCGATTCGCAGTGGATCGGGAATCTATTAGGAAATTGGACTCATTGGGGGGGGTTGTTACGTTCGGGCTTGGCTACATCAAATTTCGCTACGCGAAAAATGATAAAGCCAAAGAGGTTGCGGATGGTGCAGATAAATCTGCATCATTGTGAAGCGGCCTCGACCGAATTGATAACCTACCTCAGTGAGACCAATGTGGACGTGGCCCTAATCCAGGAGCCTTGGCTAAATGATAACCAGGTCTGTGGTTTAAGGGCCAAAGGATACAAATTGTTCAAGCCGTCCACTGGGGATAAGGTGAGAACTTGTATTTTGGTGAAGAATGATCTTCAGGTAATTCTTCTTAACTCTTTCAGTTATGGTGATCTAACGGTCGTCCAAGGAGAGGCATTGGGAGGCGGTAAACTGGCCTTGGCCCTATGAGGAGTTGGAACCACCAGATGACAGGGTGTGGGCCTTAGCCGAGTACGCAAGACGGAATGGAGTACGTCTATTGCTCGGTTGCGATGCTAATGCACACCACAGTCAATGGGGTAGCAGGGATACTAATAAGAGAGGTGAGTCAACTTTTTTCAACTTTATTGCAAATGATCTTTTAATCTGTAATAGGGGTAATACTCCTACGTTCAGAACGAAGGATAGGAATTCAGTAATAGACATCACACTGACCAACTCGAGAGACCTAGTTGAAGACTGGAGGGTAGCCATGGGATGTACTTTCTCTGACCATGGTAGGATAACCTTTAGTCTGAACTTCCGAGGTTCTGAGGGGAAACCTTTCAGGAATCCTAGGAGGACAGATTGGGACGCCTTCGGGCGGGATCTGGGGTCAAGATTGACTGGAACTCCAATGGAGATCTTGTCGAGGGAAAATCTTGACGAAATAGTGGGGAAGGTAACAGGGTCCATTAACAGAAGCTATGAGCTTAACTGCCCGGTGAGCTATCCGGGTAAAAGGAAACAGCCAGTCTGGTGGTCGGAGGAGTTGAAGGCTCAACGGACCACAGTTGGAAGGCTGTACAACAAAGCCCATAGATCTGGTAGGGACGAGGATTGGGGCACCTATAGAGTGTGTTTCAATAAGTACAAAAAGGACATTAGAAGAGCTAAAAGAGCCTCGTGGATTAGGTTCAGCGAGGCCATTGACTCGGTCAATGAACTTTCCAGATTCAGGAAGATACTGTCAAAGGACCCTAGCGTTCCAGGGAGTATCCAGAGATCAGATGGTTCATGGACGGAGTCTAGTTCTGAGTCACTTAATGTACTTTTGGAAACCCATTTTCCGGGTTGCAGGGATCCATTGGTGGAGGAATCAGGTGAGGGAGAACACTTCTTCATGGAGTCCACCAGTGGGATGATTGGAACAGTGGTAAGAGACCTAATAACGGTGGAGAAGGTCACATGGGCGGTGAATTCATTCGAGCCTTATAAGTCACCAGGCCCGGATGGTATTTTTCCGGCCATGTTGCAGAATGCACCGTTGGTGGTCCGTAAACTACTGGCTGAGATTTTTAAGGGGTGTCTAATATATGGACATATTCCAAGGGGGTGGAGAGAGGTTAGGGTTATATTCATACCGAAAGGTGGAAGGACCTGTCACTCGAAACCCAAGGATTATAGACCTATCAGCCTATCGTCTTTCCTCTTGAAGACTTTAGAGAGACTGATAGATCTATATTTAAGATCGTCTGGTAGCTCCAGCATCATGAGTAGTGCTCAACATGCTTACCTGAAAGGTAAATCTGTGGAGAGTGCGCTAAGTGATGTGGTGGGTTATATAGAACAAGGGCTTCGGTATAAGGAGTACACCATGGCCGCGTTCTTGGATATTGAGGGAGCGTTCAATAATATTGAGATTGACGCTATCAAGCAGGCGCTGGTGAATCTTAAGGTACATGACTTCTTGATCGAATGGATAATCCTCATGCTGAGCAGCAGGATTACCATTCAAGCCTGGGTGGAGTATGCTTAAGAAAACTAGTGACTAGGGGAACTCCGCAAGGGGGAGTGCTCTCACCCCTGCTGTGGCTAATGGCTGTCGATGTGATTTTGCGTCAATTCGACAGTAGAGGGCGGAAGATCGTGGCTTATGCTGATGATGTGGTCATACTGGTAAAGGGAAAATTTCTTCCCACAATCAGTGAGATCATGCAGTTAGCGCTTTGTGAGCTGTCCTCGTGGGCTGCTGATAAGGGGTTGGGAGTGAACCCGGAAAAGACAGAGTTGGTTCTGTTTACTAGGAGGTACAAGGTAGAGAAATTCAGACTACCGGTACTATGTGGGACTGAACTGAAGCTTTCAGACTCAGCGAAATATCTGGGGGTGTTCCTTGATAGCAAACTGACCTGGAAGAGGAATGTTCAGGAAAGACTCAAGCGTGGCCTCAATGCCTACTACACCTGTAGAAACTCCATAGGTAAGAGTTGGGGACTCAAACCGAAAGTTGTATATTGGATTTACACTTCGGTGGTGAGACCAATCCTTTCATATGGTTGTTCTGTCTGGTGGCAGGCACTGGAACGCAAGAGCAATAGGAGCCTTTTGTCAAAGGCGCAAAGGTGTGCTTCGATTGGCATTACAGGTGCAATGAGAAGCACACCACAAGCGGCTCTGGATGTCATACTTCATCTCTTACCTATTGAAGAGTTTGTGAGGGGTATGGCAGCAAAGAGTCTACTGAGACTTAGGGAATTGGGACTATTAGGCTCATCAAGAGCAGGTCACTCCAAGGTCATTTACGAGATCAGTTACGGTGAGGTTAATCTGAGCTCTGCGGGGGCATCAGATTACATGGCCACTGAATCGGACTTTGGAGTAGGTCCTGTCGTGGTGATACCTGATAGGGAGGTCTGGTCCGGCACTGAGAGACTATATGAGGGTTGCGCAGTGTTCACGGACGGATCAAAGATGGTCGAGGGTACCGGGGCGGGGGTCTATATTATGGGCACGAATTTGAAGGGCTCTTTTAGACTCCCTGATGAGTGCAGTGTTTTTCAGGCTGAGATTCTCGGCATCCTGAGGGCCGCGGAGATGATCAGGCAAAACATTGCGAGAGGTACCGAGGTCACTCTCTATGTGGACAGTCAGGCGGCTCTAAAGGCCTTGGGGACACATTTGGTGAGATCCAGGCTGGTGGCTGCCTGTAGGAAGACACTGAGAGAGTTGATGGAGGACTACATGGTGAGACTCTGCTGGGTGCCTGGCCATTGCAATATTTCAGGCAACGAATTGGCTGATGAACTGGCAAGGCAGGGTGCGGCAGGGAATGTCTCGGAGATAGAGACATATGTGAAACCACCACTAAGTTTCTTCTATGGGAAGATCAATGATTGGATCTTGGTCAGAACCAATTCGGCTTGGGAAAGTAGGGAGGACTGCAAGGTGTCGAGGGCGATATGGCCGGTATTGGACAAGGCAGACACTACCACTCTCCTGGGCATGAATAGGAAGAGCTTGAGGGTCATGATAGGGGCCATAACGGGTCACTGTCTGATAGGGAAGATGAGGTCTAGAATGGACGCTAACAGTTCTGATTTTTGCAGACTGTGTGAGGACATCGATGAGACCGAGTCTATTGAGCACATTGTGTGCCATTGTCCGCGATTACAGCATCGTAGGATGAAGTGGCTGGGTAGACAGTTCCTCGACGGGCTAGGTGACGTTCGGGACGTAGATCTTGTTGACGTCATAGGCTTCGTCATGGGAATTGGCTGCTTGAGCGAGAATCAAGGGTTTAACCCTAGGGGGATTGGTGGCATTGCTGGTCCCCCTCTGTGATTCGCTACATTTCTATTCCCTTTTTATCTTTCACTTTACTTTTTCTGTACTCTGTATTTTCAATTTTATATATTCTATACTCTTATTTCACGACTATTCTGTTGAAGGGACTCACAATGGACCGGGATCGGTCTCTGGGTGAAGATGTGGTACTATCTGGTATCACATCTACCTTCTCTATCTATCTATCTATCTTCACTAACAAATTAAAAACAATATATTAAATATATTAAAAATATTTTAACACACATAACACGATGTTAGAAAATAGCACTTTTTATTTTCACTCGAAAACGATCTAATGTGTATTGTAGACCTTCTTGAGGTCATCACAAAACAATTTTAAAAAATTTCGAAACATCCTCAAAATTTCGAGATATTGCGAAAACCCCGTTATTAGGATAGTTCCTGCACTATAGATCTCGTAGCTTCACAAATTTTAAGTCAACTAAAATTTTTAAATTAATTTGGAAAGCAGAAGAACGTAGATTTTTAACTAAATTACCAAAATCAAAATTTCGAAGAACAAAAGGGAATATTTAATTTATTTAATTTGAGTGTTTTATATACACTCAAATTAAATAATGAATTATTCACCATTTTTAAATTTATTTCCCTTTTGTTCTTCGAAATTTTGATTTGTTTTATATACGCTCAAATTAAATAATGAATTATTCACCATTTTTAAATTTATTTCCCTTTTGTTCTTCGAAATTTTGATTTTGATGTAAATTTTTCTGATTCTTTTTTTTTTCTAAAAGACTGAACATATTTGTTTACAAAGTATGAAATATTATTTTGTTTAGAATAAAATGAGATATCCCTATATAAAATGTCTTAAAAACTCATAATGTTATTAAGCATTTTCTAAACTTTATTAAAAAATTCTTCATATATATATATATATATATATATATATATATATATATATATATATATCTATACATTTTACTTGGTTTTTACTTTTTGAGGATAAAATTAAAAATGTATGGAAAGTTTTATTAAGTTATTACAGATAAAATCGAATAAGTTGTACAGTTTTTGTCCAATTTAAAAATATTAAATTTGGTTATGTTCACAATAAAATTTTTTTTACTAGAAGAAGAAAATTTACTTTTAGTGTTTGACCAAAACAAACAAAAGAACAATACAATTAGAAATACATTTATACAAGAACCTACCCAAACACAGTTTTTTTGTGAATAACTCGAAACTTTGATGGTGTATTGCAAAGTTCTAAAACATTATGTAATTTCTGGAGTGATTTTTCACTGTAACAGCGTGTAATCAATATTTTTAAAAATATAAATTTTCAAGCAAAAAAAGGTTTTAGGAACTGCATTCGCTGCGGAAAATTTTGTCCCAAAATTACTTAAAAACTTGGTTTTTGATACCACTACAGCATTTTCTATAACGTGATACCCTATACTTTTTTTTTGTCAAAAAAAGTTATACCCCTAATGTACATATGAATACTTTATCATAATTTTGTCTTATTATGACACTACTTGTTAATAAAAATGATCTCATTTTCTAAGAATGGAGTATTTTTAAAAGGCAACATTTTGTTTTGTCCAAAAAATTTGTTTGCATTTACGGAAATATTTTCAGTTTCTAATACAATCTTGAAAGCAGGCACCCACGACTTTTTTATGTATAACTTTTATAAATAAATCGCAGCCAACAATACACACATGTACATTAGGGTTCCCCAAATTGAAAGATATTGATGTTCCCAGCTCAAATGAAAATTTAGTTAATTTTAAGATATTGTTGCTGGATCAAAATTAAAAAAAGGTCCTTTTTTGGGTTTTTTTATTTTTTTACTTCTGCTGAAAGGACAAATTAAAATTTGGTATGTTAAAAAAGGTTTTTGCAATTTTTCACAAAAAATGACATACATACATATTTCAAGAAATAAGACCAAAATAATACAACATTATCCTCTATCAGTTACACCGAAACGGGATTTTCTGTTTTTTGAAAATCGAACGTATTCGAAGTTTACTCTTTTTAAAAATGTACTTAAAATGTTTTCTGGAAAAAGCTAAAAGTAGATTACAAATGTATATCGAATGTCCTTTAAAACGAGGTATGTCTCATCCCGTAATCTATCTTGGTTTGTCCAGAATTTCTAAAAGTCCTTCCTAGAATCAGTACTAGTACATATTGTAATTTCAAAAATTTTTTAAAAAATACTTAAAATATTTTCTGGAAAAAACTAAACGTAGATTATAAATGTATATCTAATGTCCTTTAAAGCGAGGTATGTCTCATCCCGTAATCTATCTTGGTTTGTCCAGAATTTCCAAAAGTCCTTTCTAGAATCAGTACTAGTATATATTGAAATTTCAAACATTTTTTAAAAATACGTGATGTTTTTTGGAAAAAAGTGAAAGTAGATTACAAGTGGCTATTATATATCCTTTAAAATGAGGTATGTCTAATTCTATAATATCTCTTAATTTGCCCAGAATTGCTAAAAATGCCTCAGAGGTTCAGCACAGGTTCATGTGAAAATTAGAAAAAAAAATTGTTAGAAATATTTTTCTTAAAATTTAAGAATAATGCATCCAGGATTTTCAAGTTTTTTTTACTTTTTACATTTTCTTTTTATTTCCACAAAATATTTTTTACATATTTAGAAATATGTACATATTTCAAATATGTTACAAATACGAAAACATATTTCAAATATGCTAAATATGTAAAAAAACGTATTTACAAATATGTTTCATGACGTAAAGCATTACGTCAAAACATATTTAACTCGGCATATTTATCTTCACTCACTTTAAAAAACCTAGTGCTCAATAAAACACATAACGTGATACAATCTGTGAAATTTAATAATATAGAATATAAAGATACACACCAAATAGCAAATAAATTTAACAATTATTTTTTAGATAGTGTTAAGACAATTAGAGATTCAATAGAACGAGTGCAATATACGACCAGAATACCTGTGATAAATACTCTATTTAAATTTAGTGCAATGAATTTACATGAACTTAAAAATATATGCAAAATTATTAAAAATAAACCTGATTTTAACAAAGTACCTATAGAAATAATTAGTGATAACTGGAACAGTATAGGAAAACTTTTGTTAAAAATAATCAATAAATCATTGGAAACGGGAACATTGGCAGCAAACTGGAACAATAGAAAAAGTTATGAAAACATGTGAGGAATTTCATACTATCGAAATACCAATCCGGGTTCAGAAAAACAATTTTCATGCGAAACAGCGGCAAACTACGTTATAAATAGATGGAAAAACATACACCAAAAGAAAAAAAATAATGGCAATTTTCCTTGATTTTAAAAGAGCTTTTGAGACTTGATAGATTTAATAATACAGAAATTATATAAATACGGAACAAGCGGAAATGAATTGCAATGGTTTAGATCGTATATAACAAATCGAAAGCAAATTGTGAGAATTAATAATGTAAGATCTGAGTATATATATAATGATCATGGTGTTCCACAAGGATCAATATTGGGTGCTCTACTTTTTATTATATACATAAACGACATGCCAAACATATTGAAAAATGCGAAATTGTGCTATATGCTGATGACACACTAATTTCTACAGAAGGTGATACTAGTAGTGAATGTGAAGATAATTTGATGCATGACATGAAAATTGTGAAAAACTGACTAAAAATTAATAAACTTAAACTGAATGAAGGTAAAACAAAATTAATGGAAATTAATATGAAGTAATAGAAAAAGTTAATCAAATTAAATATATTGGCTTTATAATAGACAAAAAACTAAAAATTTAAAGAACACATCGAATATATATGCAAAGAAATCTGAAAAAAATCGGGTTTTTTAAACGAATAAGAAACAAAGTTTCTACACTAATGGCAAAAAACATTTACAATACAATGATAAAACCTCATTTTGAGTTCGGTTCAACAATACTATATACCTGCGGTTCAACTACACAAATACAAAGATTACAAAAATTACAAAATAAAGCAATGAGATCAATCATAAAATGTAACATTTATACACCAATAGAATATATTCTAGAAACACTTAAATGGCTTAATATAAAACAAAGACTTGAATTTAATACACTCATATTTATACAAAAAAATTAAAATGGCAAACGCGCAGCAATATTTCACATATCAACTAAATGTTGGGAATTTTAGGCTTTTACAGGCAACAACAACTTCAACACAACGGTCACTTTTCTATAAAGGACTACATATATACAATATGCTTCCAACTTATATAAAAGTAGAAGAAAATAACAATGTATTTAGAAGAAAAATTATATCATTTATAAAAAAGAATAACTTCGAGAGGTTTTGAATACATTAAATACTATACTTAAGTTATATTAAGAAGTAGATTGTAAAGTATTTTAAATACTACTAAATTTTTAAATAAAAAAAAGTTAAAAATACGGATTAGAATTGAAACAAATAAAAAAATTTTTTTGATAAGTTGTTTTAATTATTAATTTTCAACTAGTCAAAAATACATAAGCAACTTAATTGTGTGACCACCTCTGTAAATATAAATAGTTATATATGCAAATATTAAAGTGACTTAAAACGTAAATTTTCGAGGAAAAATCTGTAAAAAATAAAGTTTGAAAAAATAATAAAAACCTTTAAATAATCATTCTTCTGTTCCCATTAATGCTGGCAAGCTCTACTGCTTTTGAATACTCGATACTACTCAATAATTTTCATTGGGGTACGCGATAATTAACGAATTTTTTTAATTTGAAATATAGTTTCTAATAAAAGAACTTTATTTAAAAATAAAACAAACATATTTATCCGATTAGCATGAAATTTTATAAATTTATTTATGTATATAAAACATAAAATAACCAAAAACGTTAATTTTGAATTCAACGTTAGCAGAAATTAGTAAAAGTATTTTTATATACACTCATGGACAATAAAATAGGTGTGAATATCTTTAAATGAAAAAAATTAAATGTTGTTTTAAAATTATTTAAACTTATATTTATGTTTTATTTATGAAATACAAGTATCTAAGGAATAAAACAATAATTTTGGAATTAATCTCCATTGGAGTCTGGAGGTAAGAACAGGTTTTTTTGAAGAAAGCTCATATTTTTCTGTGGACAATAAAATAGGTGGTCTGCAAAGATTTTAAAATTACAAAATAATTTTCTATTTTTTAAAATAAATATTAATAATAGCATGAGAAGACATAATTACTTTTTCTTCGTTATTATCCTTCATATAGCGAAGACATACCACATAAAAGTCCTTGCTAGGATATTATACCGATATTATTAAAAATTATTGAATTTTTCCTTATTATGTAAGGGTCACTATACTTCAGCATAACCGTTTTCAATAAATCCCTGTACAATTTTTGAAACTCCGGGACTTTTTCGGATAATGTAAGATATCCCAAATAAGAGGAAACAACTTGTTTGTACCATTACCACAATTTGATCTACGCTCCGGAACGACCCGAGTTCAATTCGGCCGAAGATTGTCAACTCAGCACAATTGTATCATCTAGAAGTTTTTTCCACAGGTTAGCAATTTATGCCGGCAATTTTACTCAAAACCCTTTTAATTATAGCCGGCGTCGAACAGAATGCATTAAGCGTAACACCACCTCGGATAGATGTAGCGTTTGTAATAACTGGTGTTCTGTCTGCCAAAGCGTAATCAGGAGAAATATTACATCTGTAAAGTGCAATGATAAATAACACCGGTTCACAGTATTGTGGAGTCACCCCCGCATACGTCTCAACTACAACAACTCGTGTTATCGGCAACATCACCATCCCAATTGCCTGCTACATCTCCACCCGTAGTTGCTGTGCACAACTCCCAGCGAGCACAGCATCTTGATGATTTTCAGCAATCTTTTAAGATCTTGCAATTAAATTGCAATTGGTCTTAGAAACTGGATTGTAGATACCGTCAATTTTATGCATGTGAATTACATCCTCATCGCAGCTATTCATGAAATGAAGCTGACCTCTGATTGTTCTCTCTTATTCTTTAGTCCGGAGGGATAGAGATAGATATAATGGAGGTGGTCTCGCGTTTCTCATACACAACTTTTTACCTCTTGGACCGAGGAAGTAAGGAGGACTCTTGACATCTTTGTCGAAGGCAAAATTGTCCCTACGGTGCGAAACCCAAAGATCCTAGGGGTAGTCTTCGACAGCCGCTTTAATTTTTCCTCACACGCCAATTATATCAACCAAAAGGTGAGAAACAGAAATAAGGTCCTAAAAGCACTCGCTGGCACCTCTTAGGACATGAATAAGGAAGCACTTGTAGCGACATATAAGGCGATTGGTCGCTCCCTCCTTAATTATGCAGCCTCATTCCTCAGCGACACCCAATGGCGAAATTTACAAACGGTCCAGAATAATGCAGTCCGAATAGACAACCAGTATGTGTCCCACCCGACCTCGACCGATTGTCCTTGGCGAATGCACGAAAGAATTGCATCAACAGGTGGCTTCAGATGCCATTAATGGCTATAGATGCACCAAAGTCCTAAATGAACACCCACATGCAATTTCGGATGTTGAGAGGCAACTTCACAGGCAAACAAGATCACTATTAGCACAATTAAGAGCCGATTGGTGCAGTATTCTTAACTGCTACCGTGAAGGTGAACGCATTTTTCCCGGCATTATAAACTGTCAAGAGCTGATTGGCGCAGTATTCTTCACTGCAACCGTGAACACATTATTCCCGGCACTATAAACTGTTAACCTGCCTGCCTCCAAAACCCTCATGACAAAGTGCATTTATTTTATTCTTAACTGCTACCGTGAACGCATTATTCCCGGCACTATAAACTGTTAACCTGCCTGCCTCCAAAGCCCTCATGACACTGTACCAATAGGCCAACCGATTTGTGTCCCATTAACCTATGGACCGAGATCGGTGTCTGGGTGGAGATATCGTACATTTGGTATCACGTTAACCTTCTCTATCTATCTGTCTAACCTATTGTTAAGACCGATCGAGGTGGCACATTTTTTCCAGCTTCCAAATCAACCCAATGGCATATCTTGATTAATTAAAACTTAAATTTATATTTTCAGGGAGAAACTTTCGATCACAACAGAGCTGTTACAACAACAACTTGTTCAGACCGACCCATAAATTGTGGTAGGAACAATATAATTTATAAAAACTAAAATAATGTAATTTTACTGTAAAAACAAGAATTTATCTAATGAAAAAAAGATGTTAAAAGCGATTAAAGATGATGGAAACGACGAAATCATGATATTATATGAATAAAATGCGTTATGGTAATGTTTGGTCGGGATGGTTAGGGGTGATAATTTTACTGAAAAGAAAAAGTGAAGTTTTTACGATAGGAATTATTGGAAATAATCGTTGTACCCTAATCTGAATAAAATATGACTTTTGGGAATATAATATGGAAGTTTTAAATATTCATGTGCATCCTTTAATATAAATTCTATCTAAAATTCTTAAATAGATCTAAATCAATAATTTAAGAAGCATTTAGTATAATATCTTAGCAAAGACTTTTGGGGTGTGTCTTTGCTATAGGAAGGATAATAAAGGAAACTTAAAAAAATAATTGTGATATTATTGATATTTATTAATATTTGGTTTAAAAAATAAACATTATTTTGTAATTTTTATATTTTCATAGACACGCCTATTTTTATTGTCCACAAAAAAATGAATTTTCTTAAAAAAAAAACTCTTATATTATTAATGCGATATTGCGATATCATTAAAAATTAAATCTGAAAGTATTGCGTAACCACTTTACAGAATTGAATACCCACAAAAAGAGGCAAATTCTTAGTACTCGATACATAATACCCAATACTTGCACAACATAATGGGAACTATTATGGCTAGATAACCAATTGTTCGGGATTTCATATTAATCGGTTAATTCGACAAATAATTATTCGAGGTTAAAGTTTATCGATTAATAAACGATTAATTGCAAATTATTCGATTAACTGAATAATATTAGTAATACAAAACTTATGAATAATACTAATTATAGTATTTGATCTATAGAAAAAATTATTTAGAAACATAATATAAATCACAAAGGGCTTATCTTATTAGTTATTTTGCCATTTTGTTTGAAAAAATTATATTTTCGACCTAATACTGTGCAAAAATGATCTTTTGTCATAAAATTTATTGGTATTTTTATGTACATTTTGTTGATAAAAATTAAAAGTTTTATGACTTACATAACTTTAAATTTACTTTACTCAAAACTATATTTCCAGAATTTATATTGTCACAAGTTCAAGTATTTATGAAATTATAATATTATATTCTATCTCTACAAAAAGAAGTGGATCAGTTCCTATGAATATAATTTTATTGGAAGATATTCTTTTTTTTTTTTTTTTTTTTTTTTGATACATATTCACTGAAAAGGATTCACGATTTTATGCAGAATTTCAATGAATATCCAAATTCTTTTTTATCGGCGCAAGTAAATTAGTTTTATTTTTTACATAAACCATATATTTTTTAATACAAAAATTATGCATAACATTACTTTTCATTTGTTTAACAGTTATTTTTAGTAACAAGTATTTGAAAAAATTATCTATAGCAGAACAATCTATATGGCAGAACAAATCATTTGAATTTTTTAATAATGGTGTCTATTCTTGAAAACGCGTCGAAGAAGTGAAAATTTGCATTAAAACAAAAAAAATTTAAAAATTTTTTTGGTTTACCATATATTTTTAAAATGTAATAAACGTGAGAACGTTTATTACAGTATATCGAGATCTAATCTCGATATACTGTCCAATTCGTCAAGGAATCGACTGCCTAACCATTTCTGCCTACTTAGTTGTAGACATGGACAGTGACATATAATATGTTACACCGTCTCCAGCTCCTCATTATCTTCGCACATTCTGCAAAGACCGGAGGAGCCCCTATCCCAATTCCCTATCATTCCCCCTATGGGACAATGACCTGTCAGAACACCTATCATAGTCTTCAGGTTTCCCCTTTTCATGCTTAAAAGTAGATTTGTATCTGCTTTATCAAGTTTGGGCCATAGGACCCTTGATAATCTGCAGTCCGTTCTACAATTCCATGCATGATTGGTTCTATCCCGAATCCACTCCCCAACTAACCTGAAGTAAAAGCCCAGAGGTGGCCTCACACCGCTTTCACTTGCAGTCCTATCCAAAGCTGAGCCGTTCCTAGCCAATTCGTCAGCTACTTCATTGCCATTTATCTCGCAATGACCCGGTACCCAGCAGAGTCTGATGTGATAATCCCTCATCAATCTCCTAAGAGCCCTCTTACAGTCGCTAACTAGCCTAGACTTGACAAAATGTCCTTTCAAGGCCTTCAGCGCCGCCTGGCTATCCACATACAGAGTTACCTCTGTATTCAATTCAATGTTCCCTGCAATCAATTCTGTGGCCCTAAGAATACCTAGAATTTCCGCCTGGAACACACTACAACTATCCGGGAGTCTATACGTCCTTCTGATGTTTCCCTCAACTAGATACACACCTGCACCAGTGCCTGTATCCATTTTGGATCCATCAGTGAACACTGATACTCCACTGAATAGTTTCTACCTATCTGACCATTGGTTCCTACTCGGAATAATCAGTATAGGATTTTCCCCGAAATCGACCTCCGTGCACATATAGTCCGTGGATCCAGAAGGAACCAGGGTATGTCCACCGAGATTGACCTCGTTTAAAAGTTTGGAATGTCCTATTCTGATTGATCCTGTAAGTCCTAGTTCACTAAGTCTAAGCAGGCTCCTTGCAGCCATTCCCATCACAAACTCCTCAATGGGTAGGAGATGCAGAATGACGTCAAGTGCCGCCTGAGGTGTGCTTCTTACGGCACCTGTTATGCCAATCGAAGTACATCTCTGGGCTTTAGACAAAAGATTCCTACGACTTCCTATTCTCATTGCCTCCCACTAGACAAGACATCCATACGTCAGAATTGGCCTCACCACCGAGGTGTAAATCCAATTTACTACCATCGGTTTGAGTCCCCAACTCTTACCTATGGAGTTCCCGCATGTGTAATAGGCGTTGAGACCTCTCCTAAGCCTCTCCTGAGTGTTCCTCTTCCAAGATAATTTACTATCAAGGAACACACCAAGATATTTTGCCTCTTTTGCCAGTCCCAGTTCAATCCCCCCTAGTACCGGTAGCCTAAATTGCTCAATCCTGTACCTTCTGGTGAAAAGAACTAGCTCTGTTTTCCCCGGGTTGACCCCTAAACCCTTACTAGTGCCCCATGAGGACAGTTCGTTAAGTTCATACTGTATGACGTCGCTGATCGTGGAAAGAAATTTACCCGTGATCAGTATAACCACGTCATCAGCATAGGCAACGATTTTCCGCCCTCTTGCGTCAAATTGTCGTAGAATGACATTGACGGCTAAGAGCCATAGCAAGGGCGAGAGAACTCCTCCTTGCGGAGTTCCTCTAGTCACTATCTTCCTTATGCATGCATCTCCCAAGTTCGAATTAATTATTCGGCTATTCAGCATTAAAATAATCCATTCGATTAGGAAGCTTTGAATGCCTAATGATTCTAGTGATTCCCTAATAGCCTCAATCTTAATGTTATTGAAAGCTCCTTCTATATCAAGGAACGCTGCCAATGTATACTCCCTATACTGCAGGCCGCGTTCAATGTAATTCACCACATCATGTAGCGCACTCACAACAAATTTACCCCTTAGATAAGCGTGTTGAGCCCCACTGATGATATGGTTGTCAATTGTCGTCCTCAGATAAAGATCGATCAATCTCTCTAATGTCTTCAAAAGAAAAGACGATAGGCTGATCGGTCTAAAATCCTTAGGTTTCGAGTGGCCAGCCTTACCCGCCTTAGGTATGAAAATTACCCTAACCTCTCTCTACCTCCTTGGAATATATCTTCTAATAAGACACACACTAAAAAGCTCAGTGAGAAGTTTTAGTGCCGTGTCACTGATATTCTGCAGCATGGCTGGAAAAACACCGTCTGGACCCGGTGACTTGTAAGGTTCAAAGGTGTTCACCGCCCATGCTACCTTATCCATCGAGACTATGTCACCAACTACTTCACTAAGTTCCCTATCAGATACACATTCCGAGAATCCCAAGAATCGTCCCGCCTGTACATCTGCCTCTAAGTTCCTACAGCCTGGAAAATGAGTTTCCATAAGTAAACTCAAGGACTCAGAGCAAGACTCCGTCCATGAGTTATCCGCACGCTGAATATATCCAGGAGCACTAGGATCCTTGGATAAAATTCGCCTGAATCTGGATAACTCATTAACGGAGTCAATGGACTCACAGTAATTCCTCCATGAGTCCCTTTTTGCCCTCTTAATGTCCGCCTTATACCTATTAAAACTTTCCCTGTAGCTGTTCCAATCCTCACATTTGCGTGTCAGTTTCGCCCTATTGAACAGCTTCCTGACGGTTGACCTTTGGTTCCTAAGTTCCTTGGTCCACCATTTAGGCTGTTCCCTCTTTCCCGGAAATATCTTGCTTGTGTTACTTCTTAAGCACGAGAAAACGTACACTTATCGATACTTTAGAAGTAACGAAAAAGTGCTTCCCTAAAAATTACTTTTGATGCGATATAACATACATTTAAAAAAATATGGCTGACATACATAGATTTATCTTAAAAATAAAAAATCCTGAATTTTTAACTACAATTATCTAAATTACGGTTAATCGGTTATTCGACACAAATTATTCGGTTTAATCGAAATTAATTGGATAAGCGAATCGATTGGATATCTTACTAGATATCCTTAGAAACTAAAATTTTTCAAAGGAAAATTTGTAAAAAATGTAAAATATTTTTTACAAATTGAAGATATTTATAAATTGAATTTCAAAATAATGTATCAAGCCATTTTTTTATTTGATTGGAAAAAAATAAAAAAAATTTTAAATTTAAGAAATAATTTTTAAATATTACACAAAAAGTATAGCCAATTAAACGATTTATCGAAGATGAACATACACAGAAAAAAATTATATAAGAAAAATGTTCAATTAAATTATTAATTAGAATTTAAAAATGTGTTCAAATAAAACATAACATGTTTTTTTAATAAAAGATAAAGGGAATAAGCTAAAATTAAATAAATTAACTACTTGTAGCATTTCTTCTCCAGGTTTTTCTTATATATAATTTTATATAAAAATGAATTGCTAACTAGATTATTTTGACTTCTAAAAAAATTTTTTTGTGGTATCTCATTTAAAATTAATAGTCACAATTAAGCACTACTGGGGCCTTCTTAAATTCGCTTTTAATTTATATATAAATTCTAAATCTGGTGAGAAAATGTTAAAAACACTTTTGCATGTCACGATTATCATCAATGACTTTTTATGACATTTTTTGTTATGATTATTCAAGTTTATTCAGACGAAAGAAGCAAAACAATCACATATCTTACAATTTTTTTTTTTTTTTTTTTTTGTAAATATTTATTGTTTTTATTTGGATACTATTCAGGTACATTTTCTCGATTATTGAATATATATATATATATATATACTTTTTTCATTGAGGAGCTTTGATCACTCTTTGCTCCAGAGTGCTTTATTATTTAAATTTTTTATAGCTTTGATTGACTAAGGCTTAGGCATAGCATTATCATAGCTCATATTTGATTTTAGAGAAATTACGTGACATTACGTGGCTGAATATGTTTGGATAGCTCTTAAAACCTTCTCTACTTTTTAGGCTTGGAGTTCATTCCTGTGACCTTTTCTTTTTCTGAACCAATTTTCAGATCATCCTTTAGGTCCTCGTTAAGCTTTTTTATTACCCTGAAATGTGATACTTTTGTCATAGCACTTAGAAGCTTCACTACTTTTTGGGCTTGGAATTCATTCTTGTGACTTTTGCTTTTTCTGAACCAATATTCACCTCGTATGTATATATATATATATATATATATATATATATATATATATATATATATATATATATATATATATATATATATATATATAACTAAATCATAATGAATTAACAAAAAAAAAGTACAAGCTCATGAAAGTTTAAAAAATGTTTACACATTTTTTACAAATAAAATAAGTTATATTAAAAGCTGTATACATGGAATGCAACTAGAACCTAAGAGGAACGTCGATCTTAACTTAAAAAATGACTCTTAAAACACAAAACAAACTATATGTGACGACACGTATTTTGTACTTATATATATATATATATATATATATATATATATATATATATATATATATATATATATATTGTTTCAGTTCATTTAATAAATATATATATATATATATATATATATACATCGTTCACGTTTCCCCATGTATAATAAAAAAAAATTTGAATAATCTCTTAAATTTATAAAATATTCAATTCAGTTTTCGATATATATATATATATATATATATATATATATGCATCGTTCACGTTTCCCTATTTATAATAAAAGAAATGTGAATAAGCTTTTAAAATTATAAAATATTCAATTCAGTTTTCGATAGTTTTTTCATTAAAAAAATTAACGTTAAATCTATTTAAAGATGCCGTCATACAATTCAAAATTGTTTGTACTATTTGCAAAACTATAAAAATTGTATATTCTTTGGTGAATACCTTTTTTACAGTAACTAACCTTTTTCATAATTCCAGTTTTACGCTTTGAGAAAGTTGTATAACGTCGCAATTTGTTATCAATGTATTCCATTTTTATTTTTACTCGTCCTTTTGTTTTTTTACCATTGGCCGGAGGTGACTTTTTGCTTTGTAAGTTGGTATAGCTGTCGTCCACAATATCTTGTACTCCTCCACTACTTTGTTGTGTTTGCTGTTGATTGCTGTGAACATTGGTTGTGCCCCCACAATTGTCAAGACCTTGAAGAGTTGTAATACTGTCCGTACCCACGCGATGATGAGAATCATCATAACAATCTGAACCAGCTCTTTTTAAACCTCTCTGTTGGCTACTGTTTTGAACACCGGAATTATTTCCCAAAGACTGACATTGTGCATTTGACATAAGGCTGCCAGACGAACGAGGTAAGTGCCCACCGCCTGAAGCACCTCCGACAACACTCATGCCTTGCAAGATACCTGTACTAGGTGGTCTTCCTCCTAAAGCTGTAGGATTTCCATACATATCAGATTGATCAGCTAAAGTAAGGCCGATGCTACTCATTGAGTAATTTAAATTATAGCGGGAGTCTCCGCGTGAAGGGTCCATTCTTAAGTAATTGCCCAATTGTAATTGAATTTTGGTATATATAGCCTTATTAAAAATAGTCTCAATATAATATAGCAACAAGATGCATAACTTTAATAAATATAACCACGTTCTTCATGTATTTCAATTTAAAATTATTTTACCTAATATATTTAAATTATTTGTTTTAAGAATTAAATTCTGACATTTGGCCTGTTTGAAATTCATTTATATCCAAAAATAAACATAAAACACACGCACGAACATATATTTTATCTCACAAGGTATAAGACACACATTACGAACCGCAATAATTTCGACAGCTGTTAGTTACATTTTAAATTAACGCGAAGTACAAAAGCAATAATTATTATATTTCACTTCTATATTAGTATTAAGCACTTAAATATTTTAATTTCTTTAAGTAGTAATTAATTGCTTATTAAATATTTATTTTTTCTGTATTAATTATATTACTTTTGCACTGTTACACTGAACTGTTGACAACTACAAACTACTGTCAGACCCCACACATATGTCAAAATACAGTGTTGTAAACTGATTTAATTTTTAGTAGAGTTGTATTTTTGATAATTGTTCAAAATAATTCATTTTGTTTGTTATCTCTTAGTTAAGTAAATGTCTGTGTTTGAATTGCTTACTGTTAGCTATCATTAATCCACAAACTGATATTTTATGTGCCAAAAAAGTACAATTTTCTAATCGTGGGTTGATACTTGATAATATAAGGAAGTTGATGCGGTTCTGATTGCCTTATGTGTTCTCTAGATGGAAGCACAATGCCGAATACGAATACTACACGTTTTCAAATACCTGAAACCTCAGACGCGACTGTAAACACTATACAAAAAACCAAATAACAATGAGTATGAAAACTAAATGATCTCTTAATTTTTGAGAGAAATTATGTACTCTTTTATTTTCTCTTTCATATAATGTAATAGAATGGCTCAAATTTAATATATTAATATAAATACATATTAATGTTGAATAACAAAAGATCGCTGATTGGTTTAAATAAAGACCCAATAAATGTAGAATATCTTTTAAATGTGTAAATAAACATGTGCATATACATTTATGGAGATCTGAATATATGTATATATATATGTTCATGTGTATATAAACAGCAAATAAGAAGGCATTTTGTTATTTAATTCAGCGTTGCCGTTGAAAAAATGTTTCGTCCTACCACAATTTTCTTAAAAACCTATCAAAGTCGTTTGAAATGTTCCAAAACTTAAAAATCTTTTAAGAAAAATTACGTTTTCAGAAAAAGAAATGTAACAAGTCCGGATTATTTAGCATAACTTTTATTCGGAGAAATGTTTAATTAAACAAAACAAAGAAAAAAGACACATAACCAAAAATTTTAATATATTTTTTTACTAATAAAATATAAATAAAATCAACTAGTAAAGTTATAAATAACTTTACTAATTGATTTTAACCTAAGAGCGTGTGCCAAACGGAAGGAAAGTTCTAAGGAAATTTAAAACTTTCTTATGGTGAAAAAATTTTACATTGCTGTGCCAAATGAAAACTTTTTTCAATGGTAAATTTTTACAATTTTTAAAACAAAAATGCATACAATTTCATATAATTTTATAATTTATTTTTAAATACAATTTATTTCCATTATAAAAAAGGAGTTTAATAAAAAGAAACAATAAAATACACAAACGTTTTAAAATATTTTATTATTCTTTCTTTTTATAAAAAATGTGTGATTTTCAACACTTTCTTTTTATTTGAGAAACATTTATGTAGCGCTATGGGTTAGTGAAATATTATTCACCTCTTTTATATATTAAAAATTTAATTTTCTACATACTGTGCTACCGTTTGGCACACACTCTAAGTAAATATTTCAGTTGTTAACATTTTTATTTAAATTTCATGTTGAAATAATAAAATAAAAATATTTATCAAAAAATTTTAAAATATGAAATATTTATTTCTATAATATAGTGGTGAAAAGTAATTAGAAATAGCAGATAATAAAAACAAGGGAATTGAAGTTGTCTTCATGAAAGGTAAGTGATCATATCATTACGTATACCTTGAAATTTTGGACATCAATTGGATTTGTTAATTGTTCGTCTAAATAAACATGTACATAATCAAGAAGAAATCATTGCAATTTAGGTGATTTTTTGGGATTAAAAGACTTGAAGACACACAAGGAGTTCATCTTTCCAAGTTAATTTTAAAATTTTCTTAATCTTATGCTTACTTACTATTTTTATAATTTTTACAACATAAGTATAAAATTAATAAACGAAAATGCATTAAATTAGAACTAAATGGTCAATAATTAATTTAAATACAATTCTAAAATGTGAAGAAAACTGAATAAATATTAACAACATAATTGTTTTATGAGAAAAAGCTATTGTTAATTTGTTTTTGATATTTCTAATGAACTAGAAATGCATTCCTAGAAATATCTGGCACACATATGAAGAAAACTAAGGTAGTTCTTTCATATGTAAAAAAATGGTCCCGTTACTCCTGTATATATATATATATATATATATATATATATATATATATATATAATCTAAATTTAAGTGATTGTCAGTTTCAGGACTTCTAAATCGAATCACATTTAATGCCTTTTTAAAATCAAAGTTTTCGTCACTATAGAAGTGATTAAAATTAACATCCAAAAATATAATTTAACTGTGATCTAAATGTTGTTATATTTCACTTTTTCACATTTTTTTATCAAATAAATAATAAATATAATTTTTATTCATATAATAAGTTAATTTTTTAGTACCATGAAAATATTGCTTTCGAAAGCCGAAAAATAAGCAATTTTTAATACAATTTTTTATTTGCATTCTAAATTCATTCAAATGAGCTCTCATAGAAAGTTATTTCTTTCACCAATGAAAAATCATTTTCAAATCATGAAACATGTATGTGTTCGAATGAAATACCGTTTCATTGAATTTTCACATTAACACATGAACTTCAATGACACGTTAATGTTAAAATCATACGTGATTCACCTAAATTGAGCTGGACTTCGGATTCAACTCCGTCTTTGTCATGTAATTTTTTGTTAGGTTATTTTATTGGTTTTGTAATTTCAAACTAGATTTAAAAATTTTTGAGTTACAGAATGTCTTGTGCAGAATAATTTAGAAAATATTTATAATATCTCAGTAAAAATTAGCCACTATATCAGTCGCGTGCTTATTTATAGTTATTAAATAAAATTATAATTATAATTATTAAATAATTTATAAATAAATAAAATCATAATAGAGCATGTAAACGAAAACTCTTTGCATACAAACATACAAAGTCGTCACGAATGTTCCCAGTGACGTATTACTTAGATTAGTCAATTTTGAGTTCCTCTCCTAAGCCTATTTCTGCGGGAGTTATATATCATTGGAAAGAACAAGTTAAAAGCTTTCAATAAAGCTATAAATGGTTGATGCATCAAGAGAAATATAAAAGTTGACCCTAGAATACTAATGTATTTAAATTTTACGTATACATTTTTTTCATATTCTTTATTACTTTTGTGTGTGGAAACTTAACGGTATGAAATTCCAAAAGTTCTTTCGTCAAGTGTTTTTAAACATATATTGAGAAGAAAACAATACATTTCTATATGCTTATATTCTGAATGCCAATAAAAAAAAGTCCTACATAAAGTTTACGTATCATTAGTATTAATATTATACATTCCATACGTAAATTTTATGTATCGTTACAATTAACAGTATAATTTTGAATATAAATTTAGAAATGTGATTTTAAATGGCAGTTGAAATATTCGGCGGACAATCTTCATTTGCTGGATATTATAATGTAATAATTAAAAGAAAATTATGAGCTCGTAGGTAATATTGACGAAATATTTAAATTAACAGATTTTCTTCAAATCAACTAAAAAGTTTTTGTTAATTTTTTTTTTTTTTTTTTTTGTAAAATATGTTGATTGAATAAAATTTCATTGGAAAAAATAAAAAAAAATCTGTTAAAACGAGTTTAGTTAAATTTTCGTAAGTCTTCATAAGGGAAACAACATACAATTTTATTCAATTTAAAAGAAGTTAATTTGAATTTTGTTAATTTTTAATTTAACTATTTTTTGTCAATTTTAAAATTAACTAATAAATTTTAGTCAATTTGAACAAAATTGTTCAACCTGACTAAAAATGTTTAAATTGCCTAAATATACATAAAGAAATTAAGTTCTATAAAACTTTTCAATTTGAATAAATATCTTAAAATTGACTAAAGGCATATAAAATGAAAAAAAATCTTAATCAATATTTAACAAGCATCTTTAATTTACATAGTTATTATAAATTAGCCTGCGGTTGACAAATTAACCAATTTTTATTGAGATATAATAAATATTTTCTAAATAATTCTGCACAAGACATTTCCTAATGTAAAAATTTATGTCTAAAAAAATGCATTTCAGGTATTGAAATAAAACCATTTTACACACTTTGAACTTAATCAAGTCCAAAATTACAAAAACAATAAAAAACATAATTTACCCCTAGATTTTTTTATATACAAAGAAAAAAAAAATAACTTAATGAGTGATTCCAGCAATCGTCTCTGATTTCAACGAAATTCACTGAAGACATTGGATATTGGAAGTGTTTCTTAAATCATATAATTGTAGATTCATGGTCCTTTCTGGTCCAAAAAAACAAAAAAGCTAAAAACTTCCCAAAAGCGTTTAGTTGCTAACAACGTCAAAAATAGACATGCCAGGTCTCTAGTTCAGTTTCATATGAAATACAAAGATATCACTTTTATAACAATTTTACATCAAAGGTTCAAAGGCCAAAGTTGGACATTTAAAAATCAAATAATTATATCTCAAAAAACGGTATTTTGAGAATTCTTAAAAAATTATATATTGTTGGCATAACCCTTCTCCATACGCATACAAATTTTAAAGTGGACATTCATTTAGTTTACAAGTTATTGGCCAAAATAAAACTAATTACTAATAACTTTTAAACTATAGACAATAAAATTTTAACTTTGGTATAATTTTAAAGATAACGATATTGCATTTAAAATGATATGTAGTAAATTAATTTATTTCGAAATTTAGAATTTTAAAAAATAAAAAATTATATCTCCAAAAACGATATCTTTAAAATTCTTAAAAAATATATAATGTTAGCATAACTTCTCCATACTCGTGCAAAATTTCTTGTTGGACACTCATATCGTTTAGAATGTATTGATTTTTATGTGTGGTTTGATTTTTATATGTTTTATAAACTTTATACATATCGTTATAAAGATTATCTCTTTGTCTTTAATATGAAATTAAAACCAGAGGTCTACCATCTATTATTTATCAATTAAACAAAGTTCCTAGTTTTTCAAAACGCTATTTTTTTGGGCCAAAAAGGGCTATGAGTCTAAAAGTGTATGATTTAAGAAACACTTCTATTAGCCAATGTCTGTAGTGAATTTTATTTAAAATGGAGAAGTTTTCTTCTGTCCGTTTTGATATGTTTATAAATATATATAAATATCTGCAATTCCGTCAAAATTTTAACATTTGTCTTGATAAGAATTTCTCTAATATAAGTAGACTCGAAGCAATGTAGCAATGTAGCAATGAATTTTTTAGTGTTATTGCAACGTTCTGACAACTTTGTCTTGACGTTACGTGGTAAGAGATGCCATTTTGATTGTTACTGGTATCTTTTATATGGTTTGTTATGACATAGGCTTTTCACTATAATTGAAAAAGATAAAAAAATATCTGCAATTCAGACAAAAATTTGACGTTTATCTTGATAAAAATTTATTTTGTGTAGACTCGACGTTATTTATATGCATTTGTGTTAAAAACCACATTCACCACATTTCATATGCATACATAGTTATAAAAAATTTAATTTAAAAATTATTTAATATATGTTTTACATTTATATTCGGGTATTTCAACAAATATTAAAAAATTATTAAAAAATGTGTATTGTATTTATAATGATTTATTATATTTTTGTTGCTATTATATTGCAATTGTTTTCGTTTAGTTTAAAATTCAACAACCAAAAACGAAACGTCAAAAATATTAAAAACATATTTTTGGTCTGTAAAAAATAAATACGTTTCGGAAATAAGAATATGATGTGTTTAAAAATGTAATTAAAAATTGTGTGTGCGTGTGAAAAAATGTGCTAAGAATGATATTTTAAATGATAATTTTGGTAATGTTTTGTTTACATCTCTTCCAAGTGTGTTGAATTCACACAGCACATGTATGTATGTATGTAAGGGTGAGGACTTATTGTAGTTGTAGAAAAGAGAGCTAGTTTCTTTACTAGTTAATTATGCTATGGTTTAGTGGTTGACTCTACAATAAAAAACAAAAAAGCAACTAACTGCACGTAAAGTGTTTAGCTTAAAATTTCCACTTTAATAAAATAATTGTGTTGCTAATTATTCGGCAGACACCATGTCCACACTGTTAATAAACAATTGAATGTTAAATAATAATACGTTGCGTGATATGCCGCCTGCCTTGCACTTATAGTGCAAACCTTAAAAAGTATAAAGTAAATACATTTCAAAATCTTTACCATAAAGCTATTTAATTATTATAGGAATATAAGTATAAAAATATGTATTATAAATTGTGCACACTGTCAATAAACAGTTGATATAACTACGTTAAGCAGTAATACGTTGTGTGACATACCGCCCGCCTTGCACTTATAGTGCAAACCATGGCGACATGAAACTTTTAGCAGCAGTTCTACAATAACACCAATAGGACGAATTCATAAATTTTTTTATACATGGAATTTGACACTTCAGCGGGTAAGTAAAAGTTGTGCTCACATGGAGTTAGACAGTTCGAAATACTAAAAAAAATAATCAACTGATTAAGTGAGGTCACCTGTTTGAATTCGCCTTGGCGTATACCTTAAAAAGTATAAAGTAAATAGATCTCAAAACCTTCATTATCATAAATTCATTTAAATATTATAGGAATATAAGTATAAAATTATAACGTGTGCTCGAGGGTTACAGGAGGACGGCAACAATATGTTTTATTAACCACCACGCACTCTATTGTGGCCCGCACACAGAACGATGATGATGGCGACGATTTCCTCGATATCGATATGGAGCCATTCCTATAATTGTGATCCCGTCGGTCACTGTGGGTTTGCCATTACTGTGCCACTACTGTGAATGATGTCCAATAACTTTTAATTACTGTCAATCTGATTGATCGCCATTGCAGTTTGTGAATTTTCAATAGCATACACAGTAACCGTGGACTTCAGATTAAAGCTCACTGTTTTTAAATAAACATACGTTCACAACGTTTTTTTTTTAAAAAAAGTTACCTGAATTTTCCTTATTCACGAAAGAGTAAGTGTCTCATTATTACTTCTCAAAATTATTACTATAATTTTGGTTCGTCTGTTTTTCATCTTCGCTAAAAAGACAGCAACAACAAATTACTAACTAAAAGTCAGAAATGTGTTCATGGTCCTTCGATCCGGAGCTTTCGAGCATAAATACATTAATAGTCTTTAACTTTAGTTTACTACGTATAAAATATATATACTTACTACATATTATATATAAAGTTTGAAAGTGCGAACGAAACATATTTGCGTCCACATAATTTCTCTTCAAATAAATAAATAACAATTTTTTAATATTAAAGGAAATATTATAAAATACAAATTTATAATAGGTAGTCAAGCTTACTCAAAATTTGTGGTTGAGACTGATTATTATTTTGATAAGTGTGAAAACTTTTCAAAACTACATGCCGAAGATTTAACAGATTCTTTGGTAGAAGCTGAGTTTGAGTTTTTGGAGGAAGATTGGAAAGTGATTAAAAATTCTTATGAGGTAATTTATAGAACAGTAGATTCTATAATTTTTACGGAGTTTGAGGAATTAGCTCGAACTCGATTCAGAGAATGTAGGGAAAAATACCAACAGACAAAGGCAAATATAAACGTCCCTCAATATCTCATACGGGTCCATACCATTCATCAGTTTTGTGTAGTTCTTCGTATTATCCAATAAATGCAATATTTGACTTTTCTGAATTAGGTATGCGAGTTACATGGAGGTTTTTAGTGGCAGTTATGAGGAATGGCAATTCTTTAAGGGCATGTTTTCTGTCCTCTAACATTTGAATCCTAGAGTATCTCAAGTGGAAAAATTCTTCCACTTGTTGAATAAGACAATAGGTGACGCGTTAGCAATTGTGCAAAATTGTGTGACGACATTAATAGATTTAATACTAGCGAATTCAAACAGGTGCCTCGCTATGTCGACTGCACATGGAATACGAGTAGGCCAATGGGATCCTATATTGGTTTACTTCTGTAGTATAAAACTACCAATTCAGACAATTGCTGCTTAGGAAGAATCCCGAGTGAAAAACACGATTTAAAGACTGGTGGAAATGTTAACAATAAGAATCAAGTTTAGGTATCAGACTTCAATAACCAGAACTTTTGCCATTTATGCGATGACTATCACAATCTACGAATTTGTAAAAAACTCTCAGATTTTTCAGTTAAGCAGCTAATTGATTATGTTGAGCGGAATAAAATAAGGAGCAACTGTCTCTCGTCTAATCATTTAAATATGGATTGTAAAGCATCATAGTTTACTTCATATTAATCACAACAATAATAGTAATGTAAGGAAGATTAATCGAACCGGAAACCAGTCAGTGGAAACGTTTCACACTGGATCCACAGTAAACATATTAGTAAGGAAAGATGAATCAGAACTGCCTGGTTGTTCAGAATTTTATAACGGCATAACAAATGTACAGACTCATTTGTCGGTTAGTCAAGATGATATTTTGTTACCAATGGCTTTAGTACAAATTTATCATTTTTGAGAGAGAAAATACGTAAAAAATTAAATTTGAAAACAGAACCAGCTTATTTGAAATATGCGGATTAGGAGAAATAATATTTGCCAATTCTAGGAAAATAGGTGATATAACACTATGTGTAAAAAAACATAATTTTACGCTTGATACTTAAGCGGAGATTGTCTCAAACTAAACGAGTTTGATGCCTTCAACCACAATACCTAATACAAATCTCTCCGAGGCTTGCGACTTAGAATTGGCGGATTCTTCTTACATTGATATGGTACTTGGAAGCGATGTCGCACAGAATTCAGTTCATGGTTGGCTCATTGTCCCTAGTCGCAGTAGATATTGAGGAAAATAGTAGAGAAAATAATTTATGGTCGCTATTCAGAAAATTTTGGGAAATATGAGGGAATACTGTATTGTTTGAGGATGATGTTTTTTTTTGGGAAGAATTGTATCAAAAACCACCTATGGTAAAATCACCTTTTAAACGGGAATTCCCGAAATCTTTGTCTTTATCATCATCGAGATATGCTTCTGAAAGACAATATATGGAAATAGAAACAAATTTGTACAAGAAATCAACTCTTTTGAGTACTTATTATATCACTCAAGACGAGGAGTTCTAATTTTTAACGACATGCTATACACTGGCCCAACTTTACAATCAGATTTAATGTCTATTATTCTTAATTAGCGGACGGTCAAATATGTTTTTAATGTTGAGAAGATGTATCGTCAGATAAGATTAATGATGTTGACTAACTCTATCAGGGAATTTTGTTTCGTGACAATGACAATAGCGATAGGTAGATTATGAATAGGCAACAGTAACCCTCGATGTAAATTGTGCACCTAGCCATTAGAACACATTTAGCAAAAGATACTGAGATTCAAAGTCATTTATTTTCGAGAATATTAAGAGAGGAAACATATGTAGATAATGTTTTATCAGGTGGACATACGATTGAATCAGCAATAGAGTCTCAGAAACAATTGTGCAACACGTTTAGATCTGTTGGGTTTCCATTAAGGAAAAGAACTGCAAATTACCCTAATTATTACAGCAGAACATGAATCAACATTTACTAAATACCAATTTCTTAGAAATTGATACTTTGAGTTCGATAAAAACATTTGAAATTAGTTGAAATGCTATGATTGATGCATTTTTGCACAAAATTGAACCTATTAAAGTTTGCAATAAAGTCCCTAAAGCACAAATTCTTTCCTGTGTAGCAAAACTTTTTGACCTGGCAGGATTGCTAACGCCTACAATTATTGTTGCAAAAATGTCACTCAGGAGCTGTGGCAAGATGGTGTAGAGTAGGACGATGATGTAAAACTTCACATTCTTATTAAACGAAACATGTTTATTGAGCACTTAAAATATATAGAATCAATACAAATTCCGCGCTGGGTGGATTTTTAACCAGAAAGTGAATTCATTTACACGGATTCTGCGAGGCTTACGAACTCGCTTACTGCGCTGCTCTTTACATCAGATGTGAGGATTCTAACCGAAGGACTCATAAATAACAGAGAAAGCTGATAGATGAAGAAAGAGAAAAACCCTAGTAGAATAAAGCACACGATTGGAAAGAAAGATAACTAAATATAAAAAATAAAAGAAAAGTGTGGAACCTAAGACTCATCAATCTACTTTGACTAACTCTAAGCTACTTTATTCCTCCTCCTGTTCGTGCAGAATATGGCTCCCAAACCACCTCAGTCTACTTCGCTGAAGCCCTACACAATGACAGATTATGTGCTCCACTGTCTCTAACTCCTCCACATCATCGCACGCCCTGCAAAAATCTGACGCGCCAGTGTCCTGCTTACTGGTCATATTCCCTATTGCGAGGTGACGACTCATGCCCAAAAGATGTTTGGAATCTGCTGGTTAAAGATTAGGCCATAACGGTCTAGCATGAGTCCATTCCCTTATGACCATCGGAATCCTAAGCGATACCTCCACAAAAGACCTATCCAACTCCGAGCCCTTACGAGCTAGCTCATTGGCTATTTCATTGCCGAGAATATCGCAGTGATCAGGAATCCAACAAAGTCTTATTCTGTAGGCACCCATTAGCCTTCTAAATTCATTCCTACACTCCAGCACTATCCTGGACCTGACACAGTAACTTGTCATTGCCATCAGTACTGCCTGACTATCCACATAGATAGTTACCTCAGTGTCCCTCTCAACATTCTTCTCCAGTAATCCTTGTAAATGGCTAGAATTTCTGCCTGGAAAACGCTGCAACTATCAGATAATCTAAAAGATCGTTCGATATCTGTTCCCATGAAGTAAACCTACTTCCATCTTCGAGCCATCCTTGAAGATAGTACACCCTCCATGGAGCTTCTCCGCTCCAGTCCAGAGGTTTCTACTAGATATTCCAATAACGAGAGTAGCCTCAAAGTCAATTATAGTACCGACATAATCCGTTTGGGTAGCCGAGGAAAATGTTTGACTATCCGACTTTACTTCATTAAGTATGCTAGCATACCCCGCTGTGAAGCCTTCAGTCTGAACAAGCCCCTCACAGCCATTCCTCTCACGAATTCCTCAATTGTAAGAAGGTAGAGAATGATGTCCATTGCTGCCTGAGATGTACTTCTCGCGGCACTCGTAATGCCGATTGAAGCACATCTTTGAACTTTACAAAGAAGGTTCCTATACGTCCCTTCTATCAACTCCTCCTACCATACCGAACATCCATAAGTGAGTACAGGTCTCACAACCGATGTGTATATCCAATATACAATTACTGGTTTTAGACCCCAGTTCTTCCCTATAGTGCTCCTCTATGCGTAGTAGGCATTAAGCCCCTTCCTGACCCCTTCTTGAGTATTTTTCCTCCAAGACAATTTGCTGTCCAAGTAAATGCTCAGGTACTTGGCCTCCCTTGACAAACTGAGTTCCGTGCCATTCAAAACTGGTAGACCAAATGTCTCAACATTATATCTCCTGGTAAACATAACTAGTTCAGTCTTTTCAGGGTTGAGGCATAATCCTTTACTATTTGCCCATTGGGAAAGTTCTCGCAGCCCAGATTGCATGACCTCGCTGATCGTGGGTGGAAATTTACCCGAGACCAACAACACCTCATCGTCAGCGTAGGCTACGATCTTCCTTCCCCTGGGATCGAACTGTCTCAATATGACGTTTATTGCGCTGTGCCCCTTGTCACAAGCTTCCTTATGCAAGTGTCTCCTATGCTCGAGTTGATAAACCTGCTGCTTAGCATCAGGGTGATCCACTCGATTAGGAATACACCAATTCCCAACGAAGCGAGTGATTCCTCAATCGTCTCTATCCTAATGTTATTAAAGGCCCCTTCTATATGGAGGAACGCTGCCAAGGTGTATTCCTTATGCAGAAGACCTCGTTCAATAAAACTCACCACATCATGCAGAGCACTCTCTACAGACTCACCCTTAAGATAGGCGTGTTGAGCGTCGCTGATGCTCTGAGTTCCCATACTCCTCCTCAGAGACAGATCGATCAGTCTTTCTATTGTCTTGAGTAGAGAAGACGATAGGCTGATCGCTCTATGACTCACCACATCATGCAGAGCACTTTCTACAGACTCACCCTTAATATAGGCGTGTTGAGCGTCGCTGATGCCCTGAGTTCCCATACTCCTCCTCAGAGACAGATCGATCAGTCTTTCTATTGTCTTGAGTAGAGAAGACGATAGGCTGATCACTCTATGGTCCTTGGGCTTCGAGTGAGTCGTCCTACCCGCTTTGGGTAGGAAAATGACCCTTACCTCTCTCCACCCCCGGGGAATATATCTCAATTTAAGACATTCCCTAAATACCTTCACTAGTAGTAAGATGACTCAATCATTGACATTCTGTAACATGGCTTGAAAAATGCCATTTAGGCCCGGTGACTTATATGGCCCAAATGAGTTTACCGCCCATCTTACCTTGTCTCCAGTGATCATCTCCTCTATCGTATCGATATCACCCTCCTCTGGTCCGGACTGTATGTTATCATGGACCTGTTCTCCCATCAGGTTCTACATTCTTACAGTCAGGGAAGTGAGTCTTCTTCAGTAATCTGAGTGACTCCGAGCTAGACTTCGTCCACGAATTGGTCGCTCGTTGTAAATATACAGGTGTCACCGGGTTCTTGGATAGTACCCGTCTAAATCTAGACAACTCGTTAACTGAGTCTACGGATTCACAGAAATTCATCCATGATGTCCGTTTCGCCCGTCTTATGTCCTTCTTATACTTAGTGAAGCTTTCCCTATAGCTGTCCTAATCAGTCTGACTCCTCGTTAACTTTCTAACTATAGACCGTTGGACCGTAGGTTCACTAGTCCACCATTTCGGCTGCCCCCTTTTGCCAGGATAAATCACCGGGCAAATGAGCTCAAAGCTACTTTTAGGTACATCCGTGAAATTATTCACGACTTCCTTGATACACTTAGCTGAATTTCTCCAGCCCTCAGTATCTCTTAAATCCCTATCAATTAACTCACCGAAGGACTTCTTCTGGAGTTCCTATATCGCACTTTGCAACTGCGCTTTGCTATGCTAGAATGTCCCGTTGGACCCCTATCAATACTAAATCGTCGTCCGTATCTGTCTTTGATAGTAGGCCCAATAACTGACTTTCCTATGCTAGAATGTCCCGTTGGACCCCTATCAATACTAAATCGTCGTCCGTATCTGTCTTGGGCCTTGCGACCGTTCGCCATCTATCCGAATTGAATTTAAGTTTGAAGAATCTATTATGTCCCACGAGTATGCCAGTAAAAGGAGGACCATCTCGTGCAGTGACGGCGTGCGCGGACTAGGCTAAAGTTTACAAGCAACCTGTGCCATAGGCGTTGGAGTGGAGCTATTAGCTGTTAGTTTATTTAAGCACTAACTAACCACTCAGGTCCTCGGCACTGCTGCCAACCATCTTAACCTTAAAGTGTGTGCATTTTTTGGTCCACGAGAGGCTCTAAGGAACTCTAGGACCAGAGATAATACCCATAATCTGAACACTCAAGTTAGGGGCCTTTATGTACCATGTACCAGAATGTGCAGATCATGTGCCTTATAACCAGTCCCCCCTATCCGTCACCTAGGGAAACGTCCGATAGGAGTAAATGCAACAAAAGACTCCACACTTATTGCAAAAAGTAAGATAGTTCCGTTACAAAAACTCAGTCTTCCTAGGTTAGAGTTATGTGGAGCACTCCTTCTTTCAAAATTAATAAAACATATAATTTCTAACAACTCATTTTCAACTGCATCTATCCATTTGTGAACATGGAAAACTTATGTTCCTAATCGAACCACAGAGATCACAGAGATCATGAACAATACCAAAGATGCCACCTGGCACCATATGTCAACTATCTGACTCCCCAGCGCTCAGAAAAATTAACAATGTCAGAACCAATATTGCGGATCCACCGAACAAAGGAAAACCATTAGGGCTCTTCGCCATCGATTCGCTCAAAGATGAAAAAAAATCTATAGGAATTATATAAGTACTACAAATATGTTATACGAAGAGGGAATTGTAGGTGGGAGATTTCGTAATTATTAAGGCTGAATTACTTCCCCCAAATGATTGGGGATTAGGTCATATTGAAACTGTTCACCAAGGCTTAGATAAACAAGTTAGAGTTGCTAATGATGGTTACTCGATCTATTGTAAAACTTTGCTGGTTGTCAATCAGCGATAAGTAGCTAAACTTTTAACTATATATTTAACTGTAACCACTTTATTGCTGGAAATCTTTAACTAATTCCCTCCTTCTTTATTTTTTTCGTTTTTTATTCTCTTTTCTTTTTCAGATAAAAATGGAGCCAGTTCGTCGTCCAGAACTCTTTTAAATATGCTTCAAAATCATCATTTACGCTGCCGTAAAGTCTTCTTAGGGTTTTCAGCATCACAATGGTGATATGATGTTCGAGTGCGTCGCTACTGTAGTAACTGTCTATCTCAATCACATCTTGTAATTGAATGCAATTCTAGGGCAGAGTGTCACCAATGTGCTCGGTTACACCACACACTTTTGCGCACTGAATGTGTCCGAGAAGAAGAAACGATAGTTCCAAGACAATCTGTCCCGGGTCGCCTGCAACTTTGTATAGAGACCATCGTATTCCAGACCGAATTGAACCATCTCGTCTAGTTCGTCAGCTACAATAAACTGTTCTTCGTCCAGCTAGTATTGACGAGTGACAGTCTGGATCTCTTCGGAAGTTAACTTCTCGTCAACGACAATCGCGAAGAAGGCCCCTGATCAAGCAACAACAACACACGAATTGCTTCGGCAAATGGTATCCATCATGTACCGCCTTAGTAGTGCCATTATTATTGCACCCAATCGGCATGTAGAGGCCCGCACACAGAATGACGATGATGACGATTTCCCCGATATAGAGATGCAGCCCCTCCTATAAATGTGAACTCCTCAGTCATTGTGGCTGTGGCTTTTGTCACTGTGAATGGTGTCCACTAAGATTGACATACAACTTTTAAGCCCTACCAATCTGATTGTGAATTTTGTAATAGCATACACATTAATCGTGGACTTCTGATTAAAGCTCACTATTTTTAAATAAATATACTTTTTATAACGTTTTCAAAAAAAGTTAGCTGAATTTTTCTTATTCATTCATCTGAAAGAGTAAGTGTCTCATTATC